>PVKH010015532.1:0-16062 GCA_004027955.1 Chaetophractus vellerosus | reverse complement strand
GCAATAGAGAAAAAGCCAAAAGTTGTCTGACAGACCTGCTTTGGGGGTCGGCAGACCAGGACAGGGCTACACAACCTCAGTAGGGTGAGGGACAGAGAGACAAAGAAGCCAAAATAATAAAGGTGAGTTACCAAGTTCCTGTGGCAGCTAGGAAGGGCTCCCCTCCCCGGGAAGGTATTAAGCAAGGGTAAAACCCTTAGATCACTGTAGTCACCTAAGAGGGGAACAGACACCTTCCTTCCTATGAGATATTTAAAGAGAAAAGGGAGGGATTTTCAGGGGGCTTTTCTTCAGCAAATTTGGACAGCAGAGCCAGATTTGAATCTTTGCTCTGGAGATTCAGCACAGGAAGACAGGAAAGGCCAGACTGAAAAACCACCATGGAAAGGTACACTGACAAGCACCATATGCTGGATGGTCTGGAACTTGCATGGACAAAAACTCTTTTCTGTTCTATCTGCACCCAAAACCCTGGAAGAAAATCTGCACCCCACTAGTGAGTTCTTGGCCCAATTTTGCTAACTTAAGCCAGGCAATTTTAAAGACTTAGAATAAGTTGAACCATATATCAAAGAGGAGGTATGGGGAAAAAACAGGCAAGAGAGAGAAATACACTATAAAGACACTAATATATTCAGATGCCTAGACATCAGCAAAAAATTACAAGCCATGCTAGGAAACAGGAAGAGATGGCCCAGCCAAAGGATCTAACCAAATATCCTGAAGAGATGCAGGATTTAAGACAATTAATCAGTGATAATCACACAACTCTCATAAAGCACTTCAAAGAATTTAAAGAAAATATGACTAAAGAAATAAAGGATATTAAGAATACATTGGGTGAACATAAAGAGCAATTTGAAAGCCTGCAAAGAAAAGTAACAGACCTTCTGGGAATGAAAGACATGATGGATGAAATTAAAAATACATTAGAGGCACATAAGAGCAGATTTAAATTCTTTGAAGACACAATTAGTGATTCTGAAGACAGAACATCTGGGCTGGAAAAGACAGGAGAACAGAAAGAGAAGAAAATGAAAAAAATGGAACAGGTCTCAGGAAACTGAATGACAATGAGAAACACACAAACATTCACATTATTGGTGTCTCAGAAAGAGAAGAGAATGGAAAAGGGGCAGAAAGACTATTAAGGAAATAATGACCAAAAACTCCCCAACCCTTATGAAAGATATGCATATCAACATCCAGGAAAGACAATGTACCCCAAACAGAATAAATCCAAATAGATGTACACTGAGATGCTTACTAGTCAGAATGACAAATATCAGAGATAAAGAGCAGATTCTGAAAGCCTCAAGAGAAAAGCAAAGCATCACATACAAGGGAAACTCGATAAGATTAGTGCTGACCTCTCATCAGAAACCACGGACATGAAAAGAAAATGGTATGATGTATTTAAGGTACTAAAAGAGAAAACCTGCAGGCCAAGAATTCTGTATCTGGCAAAGCTGTTCTTCAAAAATGAGGGTGAGTTCAAAGTCTTCACAGACAAACAAAAACTGATAGACTAGGTTACCACAAGATCAGAATTACAAGAGATACTAAAGAGAGTGCTGCAGCCTGAAAGGAAAAAACAAGGATTAGAGATTTGGACAAGAGTTTAGAAATGAAGCTTTTAGGAAGAGTAAACTAAAGGGTAAGAAGACAGACAATAGAACGATATGAAAACAGAGCTGAAGGACAAAATGGATGAAGTAAATAATGCCTTTGCAGAAATAACATTGAATGTTAATGGACTGAACTCCCCAATCAAAAGACATAGACTGATAGAAAGGAAAAAAAATATGAGCCACCTATATGTTGTCTACAAGAGACCCACCTCAGATGTAAGGACACAACCAGGTTAAAAGTGAAAAGTTGGAAAAAGATTTCCAGTGCAAATAGTAACCAAAAAAGAGCTGGAGTGGCAATACTAATGTCAGGCAAAATAGATTTCCAATGCAAAACTGTTAGAAAGAATGAAAAAGGTGATAATATATTAATAAAAGGGGCAAGTCACCAAGACGAAATAACTATATTAAATATTTATGCACCTAACCTGAGTGCCCCAAAATACATGAGGCACACATTGACAAAACTAAAGGGAGAAATAGATGTCTGTACAATAATAGTTGTAGACTTCAATGTACCACTCTCAATATTGGATAGTACATCTGGACAGAGGCTAAATAAACAGAGAATTGAATAATATAAATGAACTAAACCTAACAGACATCTATAGAGCATTGCACCCCAAAACAGCAGAATATACATTCTTTTCAAATGCTTATGGAACCTTCTCCAAGATAGACCGTATGTTGGGTCATAAGACAAGTTTCAATAAAATTAAAAAGCTTGAAATCATACAAAACGCTTTCTCTGATCATAACAGAATGAAGCTGGAAATCAATAATGGATGGAAAAGTGGAAAATTCACATATATATGTAGGTTAAACAACAAACTTTTAAGTAACCAGTGGGTCAAAGAAGAAATTGCAAAAGAATTCAGCAAATATATTGAGATGAATGAAAATGAGAACACAACATATCAAAACCTATGGGGCATTGCAAAGGCTGTGCTGAGAGGGAAGTTTGTAGCCCTCAATGTTTGCATTAAAAAAGAAGAAGGGGTGAAGTGGATGTGGCTTAAGCATTTGAGTGCCCACCTACCACATGGGAGGTCCCAGGTTCAGTTCCTGTTGCCTCCTAAAGGAGATGAGCAAGACACCAAGCTGATGCAATGGACTGGTGTGGCAAGCTGAGGCAACAGGATGACACAATGAAGAATAGCCATGAGGAAACACAGTGAGGGGCACAACAAGTGGGAGAGGAGGTGGCTCAAGCCATTGGACACCTCCTTCCCACATGAGAGGTCCCTCATTCAGTTCCCAGTGCCTCCTAAAAAAGAAGACAAGCGCACAATGAACAGACATGGAGAGCAGACAGTGAGCACAAACAACAAGGGCAAGGGGTAGAAATAAATGAATAAAATAATTTTTTTAAAGTAGCTAAAATAGAAGATCTAACTGCCCAGCTGTGCAAACTAGAAAAAAAAACTAATCCAAATTCAAGCTGAAGGTGAGAAATAGTAAAGATAAGAGTAGAAGTAAATTAAGTCTAGAACAACAGCAACAAAAAACAATAGAGAGAATCACAAAACCAAAAGTTGGTTCTTTGAGAAGATCAACAAAATCAACAAACCCTTAACTAGACTGACAAAGGAAAAATGAAAGAAGACACAAATAAATAAAATCAGAAATGAGAGGGGGAACATTATCACTGACCCCACAGAAATAAGAGAGATCATAAGAGGATACTATGAACAAATGTATTCCAAAAAACTAGACAATGTAGAGGAGATGGACAAATTCCTAGAAACACACAAACCACCTATACTGGTCCTGGAAGAAATAGAAAACCTCAACAAACCAATCACAAGTGAAGAGATTGAAACAGTCCTCAGTAACTGCCAAAGATGAAAAGCCTGGGACCAGATGGCTACACAGGTGAATTTTACCAATCATTCAAAGATTATCTAATACTAATCTTGCTCAAGCTCTTTCAAAAAATTGAACAGGAAAGAATGCTACCAAACTCATTCTATGAAGCCAGCATCACCTTAGTACCAAAACCCGATAAAGATACTACAAAAAAAAATTACAGGCCAATATCTCTAATGAATATAGGTGCAGAAATCCTCAACAAAATACTTGCAAGCAGAATCCAAAAGCATATTGAAAGAATTATACATGATCAAGTGGGTTTTATACCAGGTATGCAAGGATAGTTCAACACAAGAAAATCAATTAGTGTAAGAAACTACAATGATAAATTGAAGAAGAAAAATCACATGATCCTTTCAATTGATACAGAAAAGGCATTGGACAAAATACAGCACCCTTTCTTGTCAAAAACACTCCAAGTGAAAAGAATAGAAGGTAGCTTTCTTAATATGGCAAAGTGCATATATGAAAAACCTACAAGCTAGCATTGTATTCAATGGTGAAAGGCTGAAAACTTTCCCCCTGCTGAGATCAGGAACAAGACAAGGATGCCCACTGTCACCATTGTTATTCAATATTGTGCCAGTGATTCTAGCTAGAGCAATTAGGCTATATAAAGAAATAAAAAGCATCTAAATAGGAAAGGAAGAAGTAAAACTTCCATTATTTGCTGAAGTTATGATCCTACCTCTATAATCTCCTGAAAAATCCACAACAAACCTCCTAGAACTAATAGAATATTTCTGCAAAGTGGCGGTATACAATATTAAGGTGCTAAAATCAATAGTGTTTCTAGACACTACTGATGTGCAATCTGAGGAGGAAATCAGAAAAAAAAATCCATTTGTAATAGTGACTAAAACAATCAAATATTTAAGAATCAACTTAGCCAAGGACATAAAGGGCCTGTATTCAGAAAACTACAAAACATTGCTAAAACAAAAGAAGACAAATAAATGTAAGAACGTTCCATGTTCATGGATTGGAAAACTAAGTATCATTAAGATTAAATTCTACTCAAACTGATTTACTGATTCAAGACAATCCCAATAAAAATCCCAACAGCCTTTTTGCAGAAGTGAAAAAACCAATTATCAAATTTATTTGGAAAGGTAAGGGGCCCAGAATAGCCTCAAAGATCTTAAAAAAAGAAATATGAGGTTGGAGGGCTCTCAATTCCAGACTTTAAAACATAATACTTAGCTACAGCGGCAAAAACTGCATGGTACTGACATAAGGATGGACACATTTACCAATGGTACTGAACTGAGAACTCAGAAATAGACACTCACTTCTACAGTCAAGTGATTTTTGACAAGGTGGGCCAGAAGAGTCTATTCAACAAATGGTGCTGGGAGAACTGGATATCCATATCCAAAAGAAAGAAAGTAGGCCCCTATCTCACACCTTATACAAAAATTAACTCAAAATGGTCAAGGACCTAAATATAAAAGTGGCAACCATAAAACTCCTAAAAGAAAATGTAGGAAAACATCTTCAAGATCTTGTAGTAGGCAATAGTTTCTTAAACCTTACACTGAAAGCATGAACAACAGAAGAAAAAAATAGACAAATGTGACCTCCTCAAAATTCAACACTTTTGCACCTCCATGGACTTTGTTAAAAGGATGAAAAGCCAGCTGACTCAATGGGAGAATATATTTGGTGATCACATATCCAATATTGATGTAGTATCCATGATATACAAGGAGATCATACAACTCTACAATAAAACTACCCAATTAAAAATGGGCCAAAGATTTGAAAAGACAACTTTCCAAAGAAGAATGCAAATGGCAAAGAAACATATGAAAAAATGTTCAACATTACTAGCGATTAGGAAAATGCAAATCAAAACTACAATGTGATATCATTTCACACTTATTATACTGGCTGCTATTAAAAAATCAGAAATTTGTAAATGTTGGAGAGGATGTGGAGAGATAGGAAAGCACTGTTGGTGCAAAGGTAGAATGGTACAGCCAATGTGGAGGACTGTTTGGCAGTTCCTAAGAAAGTTGAATATAGATTTGCCATGTGATCCGGCAATACAATTACTAGGTATATATCCAGAAGAACTGAGAGCAGACACATGAGCAGACATCTGCACACAGATATTCAAAGTGGCATTATCCATGATTGCTAAAAGTTGGAAACAACCCAGGTGTCCATCAACTGATTAATGGATAAAGAAATTGAGGTGTATATACCCGATGGAATATTATGCAGCAGTAAGAAGAAATGAAGTCATGAAGCATATGACAACATGGATGAACCTGGAGGACATTATGTTGAGTAAAGCAAGCCAGACACAAAAGGACAAACACTGTATGATTGCACTATTATGAACTAAATATATTGTGTAAATTCTTGGAGTTAATAATTAGAATATGGGTCACCAAAAAATAGAAGGAGAGTAGAGAATGGAAATCTGAGGTTTAATCTGGGCAGAACTGGTAAAAACGTTGTTTGTAAATCTTTGGAAATGAATAGAAATAGTGAAAGCATATTGTTTTAGTCAAGGGTCTTTCGGGAAACAGAATCAACAGGAGATATCTGTCAATAATATAAGATATTATGAGTCTCTCACATGACCATGGGAATGCACAAGTCCAAGTTCCACAGGCAGGCTGCAAGCCAGGAGCTCCAATGAAAGACCGATGAAGGGTCCTTAATGAGTTTCTGGGGGAAGTTGGCTGTCAAACGACAAGCTGGGAAATTCTGAATGTTGAAATCACCTCCCTTTTATGGTAGTCAACTGATTGGATAAAAGTGTCATCTATTCTTGATCCAATTTCCCTGATTGATGCAGATGTAATCAGCCATCCATGCAGTAAACTCACTGGTAATCGAAGTCCATAAATGCTCTTGTATTACAATTAGCCCGGTGCTTGCTGGACCTAATACCTGGACATAATTACCTGGCCGAGTTGACACATTAGCCTAACCATCACACATATCATGGTGTTTGTAACTAACAGTGCTATTATATGGGTATTACAGTGGTTGAAAGGGAAATTCTAAAGTCATGTATATTACTAGAAGGAAAGCTAAAAACTGTAACATGTGGTGATATTGCATATGTAAGTGTGTTTTTGCAAAATATAAATACAAATATACTAGAGAAAAGGAAAAAGAATAGCAGCTATATATGGCAGGGGAAGCATAGAGAGATTGAGAGGTGATGAGTTGTGTTTTTTGTTTATTATTATTATTATTGGAATAATGAAAGTGCTCTAAGAATGATTGACAAGATGAATGCACACATATGTGATTATACTGCATACCATTGATTATACACTTTGGATGGATTTATGCTTTATAAATATGTACCACTAAATTGATTTGTTAAAAAATAAATTTTTAAAAATCTGTGAATGTTTACAAAATTGACATATATTATATACACATGTGTGTGTGTGTGTGTGTGTGTGTGTGTGTAGTTAAGGTCAATATATGCGTGATTGTTTGTTCTAACATATATTCTGACAAAAAAAACATGAGGTTTCGGGATCAGAAAACAGATTGTTCTCACAGGGCATCATAGCCCCATTTCCTCACAGAGCTATGTGATTAGGATTCGTTCACCTGGAAGTGCAGTGGGGTTTCCGTCATGGAGAGGAAATCTGAAATTATGACTCAGAGCTTATACAAGGAAACTGACACATCTGCCTCTCTTCCTCTTCAGAGGAAGAGAGGGAGATAGAGAGTCCTTCACTCTGAAATATTACCAAATTTCCTCTGGGGAATGGAGGGAAAGGCTGTATTCTGGAATGTAAGCAAATGGCTCTGGGGATAAAACTTTCTAAATCTTTCCGGAACAATGCCCTATCTCTATCTTCCAGAAAATATTTGTCATTTAATCATAAAGCCCAGACCGTGTGGAAGTGTGAAAATATTCATAGAGAGTTTTCTCATATAGAAACATGCACAGATATTTTCTATAGATAATTTGGAACAGAGGACCAGCACCCTTTCTTATTGCTGGGGCTAGTATTTCATAAATTTCCACAAGTTACTGAAGTTAAACAAGAAATAGCACTTTTCTGCTCATTAGTGACAAGTATAGCATCGTCTGCAACAAGGACAGGCTCCTCACAATTAAGATCCTAGATCAAGTCTTTAGAATAAGCTATTTGGCTGCCAGTTTGCTGAATATTCTGTTTTCAATGGGATACAAAAATGAAATGTTTTTCAACATTGATAACACTGCTTTAACTGTGACAGAAGGAATCTCCATTCCCTGTAACTTTGTGGAATTTCTGTCAGTTACTATAGTGTTTCAGCCACTTTCAGTTATCAAACAGTCCAATTTAATCATTTCAAACTTTAACCTCATGGCTTCCCTTCCCACAGCTCAGGTTTAGCTTTGGTCTGAAGAATATGGACTGGGGAAAGGGCATGTGGTGTCCTTGAATACATCCTCCTTCCCTTTCTAGGTCACTTTGTCCTTCAGTATGTGGGAAACAGGGAGGAAAATGGAGGGCAGTTACCAAATGTGTCTTATCTCTGCTACAATAGTCCTCCAGGGAGATGATCTCTATTTGTTACTCTCTAGTGGGCACTTTTGTGGGTTCTTTGGAGGATCCTTCTGGGGCCTTCTCACAGCAGTTTCTGCCTAGGGATATTTGTTCCAGATTGACATTGGCAAACCCCTTCAGCTCCTTCCCGTAATTATCCACCCACAGCCTTTGGCTTCTGGGGTGCACTTGCCTGGAAGACCCTTGATCCATGAGGATCATATCCATCTTGCCATGACAAACAGGGAAAGTACGACACACTCCTGCTCCTCTCCTTCAGTCCTGCAAACCTTTCCAGTTCCATTTTCCCCCTGCTCATTTGACACAGGAGGCAGATAAGCAGGTTCTCTGCCTAGACATATATCCCAAAGGGTAATAAAGTGCCAGACTCCCATTGTAACTGACTTCTCCAGTCTCTAGGAGAGATTCTTTTAGATTTCCTTGACACGGGGGCCAAAAGGAAGCACTAGTCAACCTCTTCCAAGAAGGGGAAGAAAAAATTCCAACTTTTTCTACTTAAACTCCTGTCATGCTCAACTTTCTCACATATGCTTATATGAACTTGTGTGAAGGGTGGGCTTATATTTGGTGTAAAAGCCACTTTAGTAACTTTTTAATAAAAGCTGAAGAGGTCTGTCCCCAATAGGACTCATTAAACAGCCTTATTATAATATGGACATTCCAACTGTCCTTTTGTTTTCCGCTGTGGATCCTTATTTCCAATTCTGGGATAACAGCAAAAGTCTCCTTTGACAACTTCTTAGTCAGGCTAAGCTATTTCTTTCCTCTTGTTCATCTAATTGTTACATGTATAGGCATGTTTAGTCTTAGACACTGCTTCAGATAAAAATAAATTTACAACTGAGATATAAATTCTCTTTTTACTTTGGTCACCAATTACTCAGCCTTCTGCCATTCAAAGCTTTCTCAAAATACCTTGCCCTTCCTAGACTAAGCAATTAATTAATTTTACCCTATATGTTTCTATAAACGGTTATCACTAAAGAATGTTACAGCTGGAAAGGACTATTATGATCTCAGTTCAAGTCTCTCCTTTAGCTGGTATGAATAGTGAATTTCAAAAAGGTGAAGTGACTTATCCAAGGCTATTGAGTGAGTTAATGGCAAAGATGGAACCAGAATTCTGGCCTCCTGACTTCTGATGGAGAAGCTTTCCCCTAATATACTAATGATGTTTCTCATGCACCAATCAATTTGACCTGACAGAAAAAGTCATATGAATTGAAAACACCCAGATAATTATAATATACAATGTACTACTTCCACTTTGCTTCCAATTTTCTGAGTCAATAATGCCTCTTCGAGTAAGAAAGTGCCTAGGAGGTTGAAAATTGCTTCTGCTTTACTTATTTGATGATATTTCTACTGGGCACCATGACCTTAAAGGGTCATGAAAAGATCACACCAGGATTAATCAAATAGTCCTTTTCTATGTGTTATAACTTGTCATGAGACTGAACCATAAGTTCTGTGGATTCAGGCAAGTTGAATACTCATGCCGAATCATCCTTTAAAAATTGGCATAACATATTTGAGATGCACTTGGGAGAGACCTTGTTGGACAAAAGCATGTATTCAGGAGAGATAGTAAGTTTGGCTTATAACCATAGGAATCAAGTTTCCAGGCAAATTGTGTCATTTTGCAGCTGTTTCCTGCATCTGCAACAACCTCACTACAATTATCCTGATTAAGATAGAGGTGTCAGGAAATAACCCGGGAGTATGTCTTCTGATGACTCCTCTGGGAGTGCTGAGGAAGTTTAGCACAAGAAGTTGCTAAAATATCTATAATAAGCTATTGTAAGATGTCCTAAGATCAGTGAATGAGAAGAACTAACCCATCTTTTAAACAATCTTCAAGAAATTGATTTAACTGCCAAAGCATTTATGAGAAATGCTTTATACATTTCTTAGGAAAATGGAAGTACATGTATCTTTCAAGAATGTCTTTGTAACTATTTGAGGGTAAACTTGACACCAGGGATAAAAGTCCATAAAATGGCATTTCAAAGTCCAAAATCTGGGGCACACAGGAGGGAGCAAGAAAATTGTATATATGGACTAGGAAATCTATAGACTACTCAGGTTTTGATATGGTTCCTCAGCCACGCTTCTTTATTTGGGCTTATTCATATTACAAATCTTTATTGAACTCCTCACTTTTGCCACTAGTGGGAATATAAGAAGGTTATACAAGACATGGTCTCTAATACTCAGGAATTAAATGCCTCTTTGGGAAATAAATGAGCACACCAATCACTACATTGCAGGACATTAATAGTAACATCTCCTGTGTATCTTGCTGTGTATCTTTCTTATGCCTTGATTTAGAGTTTCTTGGGTAAACTTTTATCTCTCTTACTAGAGGCTCTTAGGGAACAGTGAGTGTGTCTTCTTGATCATTGAGACCCTTTTAGTGATGGGGAAATAGACAAATATTTGATTAGCAAAAGGGGAAAAGTCTCATCTATGAATGAAGTAACTTGGTGAAAGGCCACCATAAATCTATGAGATAGGCAGGAGCTATATGTTTATCCCATTTCAAAATCAAGAAAAATAAGGTTCAGAGAGTTTAAATTGGTTTCTAGTGAGATAAATAGCAGAAGTGAAGGTAAGCCAGACCCTACTTTCTCATTCCTTCTGTTCTTCTTATAGCCTTATCCTTCCTCCTTAGTACATGATGCATGATCTGTAAGTGTGATGGATGTTTGGAAAAGGGAGAGATCATGTGAGTAATCAAAAAGGCTTCATGAAAAAGATGGAATTTGAGATCAGGATTTCTTTATTAACTATATTTCAGCTAAGGGGTATTTTCTTTGCCATTTCACTGTTTTCAATTCTGATTTACTCTTCTGCATCATATTAAAAATGATTTTTTAAGTTGAAAGCTTCTAGAGAACAAGGAAAATTTGTATATGGGGAATATACTAAATACCTATTGGTGAAAAATATTTGATTTTCAAGTACTGAGTAATTGGCTATCTTATAATTTTAAGATTTAGATACACACAATTTCAGGAAAAAATTGTTTTACATACATACAATTTCAGAGCTAAAAGGAACTCTAGAAATAATGTAGTAAAGTGATCTCTAACTATTTTTTTGCTCTCCAAACACTCATTTTGCCAACCAGTGGCCTTTGTATGAGACCCCATCTCTGTTGTCCTCCATGTTTCTAAATATTTTGCCTATTTCAATAAAGAAAATATGGTGACAGTTCTCAAGGAAGTAACGAATGAGACAAAATCTGTTAACAAGTAAGTGTACAATAAACATATTATTCTTTCCCCATCTTATGCCCTTTTAATCTTCATCCCTGTAAATGGTGCCATTGTCCACCTAATTGTTCATGTCTCCTGCCTAGTTTTTATCCTTGATTCCTCTGCTTTCTCTCATTGACCGTATCCAATCCATTAGAAGTTTACCAAAATGCTTCTGCATTAATTCAGCTCACTGCTTCAAATATCACCTCCTTAGAAAGACCTTCTCTGACCTCTTGACTTAATGTAGGTACCTTCCCCAACTTCTGTCACCTTCTATCCTTTCAAACTGCATAAAAATTTCATGAAGTAAGGTCTTCATATTATTCTCTGCTGTATCATTCACTACTAGAATGCATTCTGGAACATAGTAGACACTCCATAAATACTAGGGTGAGTGAATGGATGGACATATGGATGATAGATAAATAGACAAATGCATGATTGAATGCATGACTAGATGAAGAAAATGGCACCATGTGAGTACAATGAAAAGGAATGGCTAGTTATGCATGGAGGAAAAGCTAAAGATAGGTGGCAATGATCTGGGTCTTAAACAAATGAGTAGAAGTCTGTAAGAAAGATTAGATAGGGAGGATGCCAGGAAGGAAACTGTCTCAAGAGGTGAGTGTGTGAATGGATCTTTCAGTGAGTGGTTAGAATGCAGGTGTTGATCAGAATAGCAAAAAATGAGACAGTTTGTTAGACTGAGGCCACATATTAAAAGGCCATCTATGCTTGCTAAGGAGTTTGGACTTACTTTCTGGGTGATATGGAACAGACCATAAAAACAGAAATACTCTGATCAGATGTGTGGTAGCCATGGGTTGAATGCACTTTGAGTGCAGGAAGAGGTAAGAGTCAAGGAGACAAGTTAGTAAATTTTTAAATCCTACCAATTATGAGATGAGGACCTAGACCAAGACGTGGTGAGGGAAAGACATAAATAAGAGATATTTCTGAAATAAAATGAAGTGACAGAATTAAATGGATTTATTTGGAGAAAGATGGAAATGAACCAAGGTGATGGTAGGTAAATTAAAATAGGGAAATCAGAAGAGCCAGGGAGAATGAGAAGAGATATGAGTTCAGTTTGAAGCAAGTGTAACCCATCTGGCAGCTCAGGATGTTCATCAGATAGCTGGAGCTTGATCTTGAAAATACAGAGTTTGTGGTCAGTCATAAGTGTATAGGTCATAGCTAAAGTCTTAAGAGTGTCTATCAAACAAATTTCATGGATTCATAATTATTTTTGCATTTTTAGTATATAAAAACACAACTTCTGATCATAGCTACTGATTAGGAACTAATCATAACACAGCTGTTAAGTTGGTAACAAAAAACAAAGAAACTTGAATTTTCTGTTAGCCTTTGGTTAATTTCAGAATTTTTTAAAGATGCTGTCAATAAAGTATATTTCTTATTCTTCAGAATATCTGAAAGGGAAGAGTTTAGGGCATTTAGGTGAGTAACTATTGACCTACTTCAATCTTTAGAAAGAAGTTGAATCCCAGAGCACTATATTAGTTTACATGAATTAATTCTTATCTTAGGAGCTCTTTGATCATCTTTAGTATTTAACCTCCATTTATTTTACACAGCAGTGAAAGAGTATCAGCTGAGTAATGTTTTTGCCCAAAGACCACTAATTTCTGGCACAGCCGTCACCTGGTATTTACTTATGCCCCTTCTTCAGGGGATAAAGGAGATGAACAGAGGACAAAAAGAAGAATAATGGGAGAAAAGCACAGGAGAGAAACATAATTTTGCAAGCTCTTGTCCATATGAAACAAAAGCAATATATAGGGATTATTGTCCCCAGTTGCTAGAAAATATATCTAAATTTTCATTTTCTTGGCGGTATGATGGAAGAATCTCAGAGATCAAGGGTGCAAAATAGAATTGGCTAAAGGCAGAAATTGTTCAGTTTAACTGAAAGAAATACTATTCTTTCTTAAGGATTAAAACCATATTGGAGGACTACCAGGAAAATTAAAGTACATCTTTGTATGATGCCTATGTCTGCACATTAACTTTCAAAATTTTCCTAGCAACCTGTTAGTTTTCGTTGTCATTTTTTTAAGTTGGTATTTTTTTAAGTTGGCTTTTCTTAAAATAATTTTCTTTATTTTTTAAAAGATATTCAGATTACATAAATGTTATGCAAAAAATATAGGGATTCCCATATACCCTGCTTCTCACACCTCCCACACCTTCCCACAAAAACAATATCATTCATTAGTGTGGCTCATTCATTGCAATAGCTAAACGCATCCTGGGGCTTTGCCACTGAGCATGGACCAGAGTTCACATTGTACTTTACACTCTCTCCCACACAATTCTGCAGGTTATGGGAAGATATATAATGTCATTGCAATGTCATTCAGGACGATTCCCAAGTCCCCAAAAAGGCCCCGTATTACACCTGGTTTTCCCTCTCCCTCATTATGTCCTTTTAAATGGCCTGGCAGCATACATCATCCCATACCACCACTCTATGGTGACTTAAAATGGGAAAAAAATGACTTTAGTGCAACATAGATGTAGGTAACATTTAAACCCTAGTCACAACTGCAATTTGGGCATTTTGTTCTGGGCATTCTAAGCACCCTTCTCTCAACTCAGAGAACTTCGAATCCAACATGTTCAGAACATCATTCTCCAAGATATCTGACCTTTAATTCTAGATTCTTTCCTACACACCAGGAAAAATTATTTTTCTCCAGTGGTATTGCTGTAGGGTAACTGCTACGAAGAGTTGTAGGCCAAATTGTGGTTAGGAATTCTAGTCCAGCACTCCCCAGCTATGTGAGTGGCCTTTAGAGAAAGTGTGTAACTTCTACAAGATTCATTTTCCTCATCCATGCTAGGATGGTCCCTAGTTTCATAGCTGACATATAAAATGTATTTTAAAAATTCAAATACATTGTCTAAAATAATTCAACTGAATCTTAGTAAGAAAGACTGATCAGTTTAAAACTTTTAAAGTATACCTGCACTTTAAAATAGGAGTCTTTTAGCATTTTTAGTTTCTTATTGCTGGAATAAATAACCATAAACCTTTATTATATGAGTTTTCTGTGTCACTTTATGATTTACTGGTAATACCTTACTGAATCCTCAAACAACATTTTGAAGGAAGTTATATTAGGCCAATATTACAGATAAGAAAACTGAGACACAGACAGGTTAAGTAATTTAACCAAAGTCATACATTTAACAAGAACCAGAGCTCAGAATCAACTGCTAAATTGAAACTTTTCCCATCTCCCTTTTATCTTCTTATTCTATTAACCAAAAATCAGAAAAAAGGATGGAGCAGCAATTTCCCACACCAGAATTAATAATTCTTAGTGCCAAAGAATGCTTCAAAGAGGAAGAACACATATGAAATCAAGGGGAGTTAAGGAAAAAGAAAGCAAATAAGGAAAGGGCAATGGAGAAATATTAACCAAAATTCTCACTTTGGAGATTCTTCTTTATAGTCAGGAAGATGATGAAGTCTGAAGGCAGAACAAAATTAGTGGTTTTAAAATTGAAAACAAACATCTTTGAATTTTGGAATATGGACACACAGTCCTTGTTCCTGCTCAGTGGTTCAGTAGCATATAATCCAGGGTTGAATCTTCATTCCAAGAAGCAGGGGAGTGGAAAGTGTCTGAGGGAGGAGCATGACCAGTTGGAAAGAAGCAATGAGCCCAAAGAATCTCAAGGCCTCATAGGGGATGAGAGTGCTGACACTTATACTGGCTCAGAACAATGCTTCCTAGATACATCAGCAGTCTCCAGCCTGGTTTTCACAGTGAAGGGGTAGCCAAAGAAAGTCACGAAGGAGGCTTCCTTCATGAGCGCAGGGAGGACCTAACTCTCCATCACTGCTTCCTTTAGTGCACAGATACAATCATCTCAAAGAGAAACTAGGCAAGAAACAAAAGAGAAATAGGCTATTAATATTCTACCACAGCATTCCTGGCACTCCCAGGTTTCATTTGTCAAATGAACAGGTAAATTGAGAAAATTTCTGAGGTTCTTTCCAGTTCTATTGCTCAATGATACCATGAAGGATGAATGAAATTCTGGGCATCTCTTTTAAGGGGAATAAAAAAAAAAAAAAAACATTTTTAGAAAGTCTGTTTTGCTACAAAGCTTCTAATTGCAGTATAATATGTAACAGTAAGAATTGGGAAACAACTGAAAAATCAAAAAATAAATGTTTAGTAATCTACAATGTACATCTATATTATACACCGCTATGTAACTATTATTTAAAACGTCAATTACAGTTATGAAGAGGTTGAACATGCAAAGGTGCTCGCATTAGAATGTTAAATGTGAAAAGGCAAATACAAAATTTTATATACAATACAATCACAATTATGACTGAAAATACATAAGAAAAAGGAGTGGCTGGAAATACACAAACTGTTCCTATTGGTTGTCAGTGGGTGGTAGGAATATGCATGATTTTTTTATGCTCTTCTAATTGCCATATTTTCTACAAAAAGCATGCCTTTTTAAATAAAAGTAAATACTGGGCCCGGCTAGATAGCTCAGTGGATAAAGAGCGCACTGGGATACCACATGGGAGGCCCCGGGTTTGGTTCCCGGGGACCTCTCCTAACGGGCAGACCGCCTTGAGAATGGCAAGCCGCCATGGGCGGGCCAGAGCCGCCGTGGGCAGGGCAAAAAGCTGCCACGGACAGGGCAAAAGCTGCCATGGGCAGGGCAGGTCGCCCGCGAATGGAGCGCAGCCAGCCA
>PVKH010015531.1:0-16062 GCA_004027955.1 Chaetophractus vellerosus | reverse complement strand
TTTGGGGGAAAAATACACCAAATGTAGGATATGGACTATAGTAAGTAGTGATAGTGTGATGATGGTCTTCCATCATTTGTAACAAATGCTTCACAACAATGAAAGGTATAGGTGGAGGGGTGATAGATAGGACTCCTGTATGATGTTATGCATGTTTATTTTGTCAGTTCACAACTTTTACTGTATACTTATTGTTTATAATATTTTCATGTATGAATGATATACTTCAATAAAATAAAATAAAATTGAAAAGTTATGTGTCAACTTTAAGTCAATAAGAAAAGGATTGCTGACATTAGGAACAGAGATTTCAAAAAGCTCCGAGAAGAGAAAGGTCTAATCTCAAGGCCAAGGTAGATCCAGAAACTATGAGCAGTCCCCATGCAGGCCTGGGCAAGAAACTTCAAACCTGTGGAGGAGTCAGCTGCTGCTTTTCAATTCTCTTCCAGTTGATGATTACAACTTTGGAAAAGAAACCAGGGATATAGGAAGGCAGCAGCTGGTCCCACAGATGGTGTCAAATCTCAGGATTTGATTTTCTGGATTTGGCTTATGACACCAGAAGTGGGGACTCCTGGAAAGGGACAATAGATATAGAAAACTGCAAAGACGGTTTCAGGCAACAGCTGAACACAAGAGAGTTCATTTGAAACTTGAGATAACGAAGTGAAAACACAAACATACAAAATTGTAAATTAGGTACCATGGAGGATGCCATAGATAGCATAGAGAGAAGGATCTCCACAATTGACAGGGAAAATCTGGACGAGATGGCTACATTCTAATGACTTGTGTGTTGCTATTAGGTATATTTTTAATGATAAATTATGTTTGGGAAATTCTAAATACTAGATCATATTCTTTAAAACTGCACATTAGCATGAAAAATGCTACAATGTGAGCAGCTTAATTTTGTCCTACCCTAACTAATAACAAATGTGGGATACTAATGTCCTAGCAGACCAGTTTGGAAAACTTGGGTCTATATCAATGCACAAAGTATTGATAATAAAATTTTAAATTGGCAACAACAAAAATAAAACACACCAGAAAATTAAAATAAAGTTTGGGGAATAAAATAAATATGAAACAATAATATATGGAGGTAAATATTATCTCACAGATAAACCAAGAGCTTGGAGGATATAATGGTGTATTTTAGACAAAAGAAATATATTCGTTGTAATGACCTTATGTAGCTCTTTATAAGAAGAAGGTAAACATGGAAGTTCATGAAAGGGGAATGGAATCATGTTGGCCACTATCTGCATGAATATAAAAGGAGAGAAAAATGGAAGGAACATTATTGTGGGACTCTACAATAACACACCAGAGAGGCATGATATGACAGTAATAAGTGATTTGATTTCCTGGGAAATTCTTTTGATAAAGTCAGAGGATATGAAAAATGTGCATCTTGCTTTGCTGATAATTTTAATCTCTCAATAAATTGAAGAGCAGGGAGGAGCGGGATTTAGTGTCAGTTTAATTTAAACAAATATTCCAAGATTGGTTGGTTATTTAGAAACATCAGAAATTTTGGGAGAAAGCCAAGTGCTCATATAAAATCCAGTCTTTCCATAATCCTGTCAGAGATGGTTTAGAGAGGATTTCTTGGAAGGAAGGTTATGCTCAATACTAACATTCTAGAGTCTCAGTGAAGAACTAGAGGGTTGGGCAGCATGATGAATGAGAGAGAAGTAGTATCCTCTGGCACCATGGCTTGTGGAAAAGGAATAAATAGCACTACAAATCAGGAACAGGAGAAGTGGCACAAGATGCCGCACATAAATATACTATAAAGCTATAAGAAAAAAAAATACCAGATAGATTAGGAGTACAAACAGATATCCCAGAAGTAGAGAAAATATACATAAGAATTTTGTTTTTGATAAAAGATGGGAAAAAAATCAATGGAGTGAGTCATGGAAAATTGGGAAGATATATCAAATTTCTCAGATGGACAAAATCTTCCTGTATTTAGAAGCACAATAAAGAACTCGTAAAGAAAAATTACCAGCCCTGATGAGGAGGGACATAGGACAGAGGGAAAGTAAATTTCAACGTGAGGAGAAAAAAGGTAGCATGGAAAATTGGAAATGAAAGTGCATGGTGGTATTTCCAGTACCCAGAATAGTACAACCTTATTGATGATGATGACCTTAACAATGATAATGATAATTGAAAAGAGGGAGGAGGGAGAAGAGAAAGTAAAATTGAAGAATAAAAGAATAATGATAAAAATAACATCTGACTGGAGAAAAACACCTATTGACCGAGTCAAGCAATGGGAAAAACTATACACCCTGGAATATCTGATTTTGGTAAATATCTCCTCTTAGGCCCACTTTTCTTCTGCTAAATTGTTTCATTCCAGAGATTTCTTCATGGAGGCTTTGAAAGGTTTTGATCACAGCATAACAGCCTTGTTTCAGAACATATCCTGAGCCATTTGGGGGCCAAGCCATATTACTCCCAAGGAAGGCAGGTTGGGGAATGGCCGCCCTTATTTGGTGTGTGGATTTCTTGGACTTTTTTGATGGTGAATTATTAGTTTGAGCTTTCTGACTGTTTCTAGCTAACTAAATGTGGGTGCAAGATTGTCTTCGAGGAATGGCCCCAGACTTGGTGGACTTGGGTGGAGGAAAAGCCTGTTCAGAGCTTGTGATGGGCAGAGAAAGCAACTGAGGTCCCTGTCTTGCGGCCATCCTTGTGCTGCCACTCTCTAGTCCCAATTCAAGAAAAAAAGAGAGAACAGGGAAGGAAACAAAGTAAGATTAATAATAAAACGAAAGAGCGCAAGAAAGAGAGAGAGAGAGACAGAAAGAGAGCAGGCAATGACACAGCAGGGGATGCTAAGCTCATTTACCACCATTTACCCGTGTCAGAAACTGGGCTTCTAGAAGGTCTGCGTACCTAGCTCATAACCCATATGTGCTCTCTTTTGTTTGCTAAACTTTGATAAGCTCCATCCAATTAAAAAAACAAAACAAAGTAAGCAAACAAAGCCTAAAGTATGAACAATCTTAAGGGTATTTGCATTTTAGAAGAGAACTTGTGAAGATAGAAAAGCCTTCAATTTCCAGAGTGGAGATGCACAGACAAAATGACTGGGTCCCAAGTCTAGGAACCATCCTGTAAAATACCATAGCACTTCCGCTGAGGCCAGCCTTATCTGCCAGGGCTTCACAAGGTGTGCCCAAGGACTGGGCAGAGGCCAACCCTCGATGATGGGGTAAGTTTTGGACAAACTGCATATTTCTCAACCTTGCCTAAAGTCAGCCATTTAAATGCTGGTCTACGCCTTTCTTCCATTTGTTTAATTAAATTAATAATTCATTTTTTCCTATATTTTCATATTTAGAACCAATAATTCCTAATGTATTCAAGATCTATTGGACTTGGGCCTCTGAAATATATATGAGTATGAAATACATATGTGTGTATGTATATATATACACACACATGCATATATTTTAGTATATTAAAACTCAATGAGAAAGAATTCAGTATCTTTTAGAAAGATGTTCCAGTATCTTATATTTTTATTAAACTATGAATGATTTTAAACAAATAGAGGACTTAAATATTTTAAAGCAAATGTTTGTAAATGACAAACATTTGCTTAATTTATTTTTGTCCCATCAAGACAATCTTAAAGAGAGATAAGACAGACTCTAGACTATATTTAGACTCTGAACAATTTTTAATATTTCTTCACCTCCTTGAGAGGAAGGAATCTTATACTCTTGGGTATCAATTTACATTTTAAAATTAAAAATTAGGTTTCTCATGGCAAAATTTTAAGATGATAGAAATAGAAAATAAAAACAACAGATTAAAAAAATATTGTTACAACTATCATTTTTAAATGATGTTAGAAATTATTACAAAATGTGTAGATTAAAAATAAAACTACATAACGAGATCCAAAACTGAGAAGAAGATTCTTTCATTAAAGCCAGTGACAATATTCTTCCTATCTTCTGAACGGTGATAAAACTATACATAATAATAAATAAAAAGAAAAATTAAACACCATTTTTTTAAAAATTAAAAACAGACAACATGAAGAGGCAGAAACTCTAGATATATTTTGGGGAAATATAAAGTCCGAGGGATAAAAAGCTTAACAAATGGTGATTCAAATATAAACTGATAAGAAAATCACCAAGAGCTCTACCTGATAAATGGATATATTATGAAAGAGAAGAAAATGAAACAGGAAAAAAAGGAAAAAAAATTTAAACAAGTCTCATTATAAAAGAATATAAGCTAGGGAGTGGATGTGGCTCAAGCAGTTGAGCGCCTGCTTCCCAAATGGGAGGTCCTGGGTTCGGTCCCTAGTGCCTCTAAAAAAAAAAACAAAACAAAACAACAAACAACAAGCAAACAAACAAAAACACCAACTCAGGGGAACCGATGTGGCTCAGTGGTTGAGCACCGGCTTCCTACATACAAGGTTCCGGTTTTAATCCCCTTCCCTGGTATCACCAAAAAACAAAAACAAAAACAAAAAGAACATATATATATATAAGCTAAAATAATAAGCTGCCATCTTTGTATATCAAGTTAGTAAATTTTATATACAAATGTATATTTGGAAATTAATTGCCCAGCATTGAATAAGAAATTCTAAAATGTTCATTTCTTTTGACCTACTATACTCTATACTTGGGATTCTACCCAAGGGAAATAATTCTAAACACTGAAAAACTTTATCCATAACAATGTTTATTGTAATATTATTTATAATTTAAGAAAAATGAAAAAACAATAGCTAATATTTAGTGAATGCATACTATGTGCAGGCACTATACAATTATTTCATGTAAGCTATATTTAAATCTCACAACAGTACCAGGAAATAGGTCCACGCTCCGTGAGATTAAATTCACCAAAGAAACTTGGTTAGTAAGTGTGAAAAACTGGAAACAGCCTAAATGTAAACAGGAGAAGGGTTAAGTAAAGTGGGGAAGATTTATATGAGGGTCTATTTAATTTTTTTAAAAAACTATAAAAGAAAATAGAAAACAATTTAAGATAAGATATTAGCAGAAATGCATTATAGCAAACTTTATTTTTAATATGGTTAAAATATTTGCATAGAAAAAGGACTGGAAGAAAATACACAAACACAAACCAAACAAACAGAACCTGACCCTGGGCTGGGATCTGCAAACACCATTGGCTGGTGCCACTGAGAACAAAGCAAGTCCAGTAAATTGGCAGGTTAGGGAAATGACGAAGGAAAGCCTAGCAAGACCCTGAAAGGTTCAAAAACAGTTTAAGCAGTTTGGCTAATACAAGAGATTGAGAATGTAATTCAGAGCAGATACGGTAAATCTTCTATAACGAGTAGGGCTGTAATTCTTTTCATGGTAAGTTGCTGGGAAAATCATAAATTGGTCATGGTTAAAATGTCAGAAGACTCCAAATCATAAGAAAAATAATGCATTTCTGAGGTTGTGGCTCATTATCAAAGTCGCACAACATTTTCTGAGAGAAGTGGGAGGTGGAGACAAGGAGTGAAGTAATCTCTGCTTTATGAATATTTCAACTGGGCAGCTAGGAAAATGTGGGTGGAAAAATAAATCCTTTATTCTCAAGTTATTAGAAGGAAGCATCTATGTAGATTAGCTTTAGGAAAAGGGGGACTGGAAAAACATGCTCAAACCATAGAAAAAATTATGTACATACACATGCACACCCTCTAGCACACTGATTTTTAACGGCTTAAATTTTATAGCATTTTGGAGACTTTTGCAAATATCCTGAGTGTGATGTTTTGCAACTTTTGTCTCAGTCTCCCACTGTCTTCTCTCTCCTGTCTTCTCTCACGGTTTCTCTTGTTATATTAAAAAATGAAGCTACACATAATATATTCACATGCATTTGCATACATATACATATTTACATACATATACATAATTTACATATATACATGTACATACACAGTACGTACATGAAGTTACTGCAGTAAATTTATACTTTTCATCTATGGCCAGTATTGATAATAAAAGGAAATCAAATGGTAGGTTAACTCAGCAGAAAGTACACATGCCTGCACATGTGGAACTCAGTAACTTTCCAGATGGTTTTCTAATTAGTATGTACCATCTGCCCTCAGCTAACTTGATAGGCAGAAGTGAATGGATCTTCCCCCACTATATAATCATAGTATAAAAACTGACAGTCCACATCTCCAAATAGACTGCAGACTTTGAGGCCGGGACCATGCCTATTGGTTACCTCTGGAGCCCATGAGCGAGGACAATGTCCTGTCAATGAATATCTGTTGAATCAATGAATGAATGAATGGGTGCATGTGCGAATTCAATTATTCATTTCTCCAGACATAGCTCAAGTCCCACCCACCTCAAAACATCTTTGCTCAGAGCCCTTGTGATTGAACCTTTTGGAAATTACTATATTCTAGTCTACAGCACTATTTAACACCTGATCCTTCATGTTGTTTTTGTTGCTATCTAATTGTTTTCTGTTGCTGTGTTTTTCAATTTAGGGAGACTGGCTCCTTCAGGACATTTACATACATATATATTTATTTTATTTCCCAAAACACTTGTCACAGGGCTTGTGAAAAATCCTCAATAAACACGTTAAGTCAAATTACGACATTTTAAAGGATCTTTTACTTTCTGATATTTCTGAACATTTCCTCTATTCAACACATTGTATTATGGCTCTCAAGTGTAGATTAAAGAAAATATGGGATTTAGTGTCAGTTGAGCTAGGTTTCTAGCTCTGCCACTTGGATGCTAGAAAAGTCACCTAAACTCTAGTTCTGCACCCTTATTTGTAAATGGAGAAAATAAGAAGAGCAAAAACACAACAATAAATATCAACCTATCTCAAAGGGAAGACTGTGGAATCAAATGGGATAATGCATGTAAAAGAGTTTTGCAAATGGGAAGGCAAATATTAGCCATTCTATTTGCCAATTCAAAAACTGGCCTGGATGTTGCAAGGCTGCAGAAGACAGATACTGCCCATGGCAATAACAGTTAGGGTGGCTTTTTTTTGTTGTTTTCTTTCTTTCTTTTTTTTCTGAGAACAGCTATCAGGCAGGAGACCAAGGTGTAAGATAAAGAAACTCCCTGCGAACCTGCCAAACACGCCCCAGTCATAAATCAAAGACCATGCTCAACACTGGCCGTGTGGCGAGATTACTGGGCACCTGTCACCTCACGCCCTCCGGCACTGCTGCCAGCATCTCCAAACCCAGGAGAGAGCTTACCAGACACGAGCTGCTGTCCAGGCAACCCCACGGGAACCAGGCCCAAGTTATTCATGGCTGTGGCCCAGGCTGTGGGATCTGTCACGGACATGGCGAGCTGGGTCGTGTCTATGGCTATGCTCCCCAAACCATCAGCGGCTGTGGGGGAGAAACAAATTATGGCCGAGAGTCAATAGGCAAGGGTGTTTACATTTCCAGAGCCGTGAGGCTTCATTTAGCACATTTCCCAAATCACAAAAATAAATAAATAACTAAAGCACCGCAATCTACAGCAATGATTCCTCCCAACGTAAACACGAAGAGTTTCCGAATGTATTCTGGGAAGAAACTCAATGACATGCCATTTATATTATACACAGCACACCATTCGGGGGCACCCCTGGGAAAAAAAATAAAAGGAAGAATTGCTTCCTTCTCCCAGGGAAACCACATTAGTTAAGTTACAAGGTGGAGAGGCAAGGCTGGAATATTCTCTTGATAAAACAAGTCAACTGGCTTGGTAGACCAAAAATAAATAAATCCATCTGTTTCCAAGTGTAATTCTGGAGCAGACATGTCTTCCATCTAACAGAATCACAAAAAAAATAGTTGCCAAGTGGTGAAACTGGTCCTGCCTGAATTTATCAAGTGCTACTTTGTAATGCATTCCCTCCTTTGCAAACTTTTTACATCGTTGCATTAAGGAAACACAAGTATCAACCCAAAGTGGCTTTTCCAAAATATTTCTAAGTGTAGACTTTCACCAAAACAAGATAAACCGATAAATAATTTAAAAAAAAAACAGCACAGAGTTAAAAACTGCCTCTGGTATCAAAGTTGACTCAGTGTTCTTTGATGTTCCCTACTTTCCCTAGTTTTATTGCCTGATTTCTTTACGGGCCCCAGGTTGCCGGTTCGGTGCACATTTTCACAGCTGGGCAAGCTTTTCCACTAAGAACTAAGCATGCCTTGTTTGTGTCCTGTGCTGGCCAGTGATATTTACCTGCAGCCATCATCTGAGGAAGCTCTTGGGGACACTGGGTGATGCTTTCAACTCCACCCGCATCTACTATTGAATTACTGGCATCCCGAGGGGCAGGGGCTCTTTGATGGCCAAGTGCAGTGACCCCCTGGAGATCATCGGATTCTGCAAAAGGGGAAAGGAGTGTGATCAGAAATCATAATGATTAAATGAGGGATCCTTCAAGGGACACTAAAATAACAACAACAACAACAACAAAACAATACAGAAAGCCCTACAAGGAAGAAAGGGGTAAAGAAAAATGAAGTACCAAAAATATATATCTGGAATTTGATTAACCAGAAATAATTATGGCCTAAATGGAAATTAAATAACTAAACCAATAGTTTATTTCATTCCCAGAGATTATTATGTCCAATATTTAGAGTTGTAATATAAAAATTAGAATGATGTTATAATTAATTTCTATTATATTAGAATTATTATTTACATTTATAAATGTTTGTTGCTATACTATCTAGTTCTTATAATTGATTATATTAAATCTAATCTGGCCTTACACTTTCTTTTAAAGGTTGTAATTTCTTTCACTCTATTTTATTTTACAATTTTACAATAAAGATCTTTTTAACAGCTAAAAAAAAAAGCCACTGATTATATACTTTGGATAGATCATATGGTAGGTGAATATATCTCAATAAAACTTCTTAATAAACAAATAAGTAATTGAGCAAGAATTAAAAGAGAGAGAGAGAGAGAGAACGTCCAGTCGCCGGCAAAGGGGGAAGGTGCTCCACTGCTTCCCACACCTCGCCGGCTTTCTCGCAGCTCAGTTTCGGAGTCCTGTGAGGCGACCGGGTCAACCCACCTAGAGGCAGGGCTGGCGGAGACCCAGCGCCGTCCGCAGGCGTGTCCAATGCCTTGCCTCCTACTGAAGAGACTTCACAAATGGGGTCTTATCAGGCCCTGCACAGCCTCTTCCGCATAGACACATCAATGGAGAGGGCAGGCTTGGGGCTAAATATGATTTTTTTTTTTAGGTTAAAAATTAATTGATGTTGTTATTTTGGAAGAAGGTCATCTGTGAAATGCATTCAGGGAGAAAAGAAGTAGGGAGAAGGAAGCAAAAAAAGCATGAACCTGCTCACCCTGAGGATGGTAAAGGAGTGTGTCGGCATTACAATAGGAAAGGCTAAAGGAAAGAGTGGTGTGCTGTCCATAAAAGATTTAGAGGATGCTGGGGCAAACAAGGAAAAGCATTTGTTTTTTCAGCTCTTTGGAGAGATAAAGGTTACCCAGCCACAGTCTGGCTTGGTCTGAATTTCCCCTAGACTAGCACAGCATATATATATATATATATGTATGTATATGTATGTATATATAAAAAAGTGTTTTTAAAAAGGCTAGTAAAAATACACACCTATATATTTTTATTAGCCTTTTTAAAGCACTTTTCCAATAAAAATCCTTAACAATAAAACAGTAAATAAAATTATAAATATTCTACTATATCAACTATTTATAAAATGTTCTGCCTTCCCACCACTCTTCTAAATGCAAAAACTTGTAGCATTCGTACATACAGTTCAAAACCAAGAGACAAAACCTATTACTTACATGGGTGACCTGATACATTTGAATTTTAAGTATGCCAATAGAACAACTGAGTGAAAATATTTCTTTTTATTTAGGTGTAACTTTAGAACTTTTTCTAAACCATATATCTGTTAACTTGCCGTGGTTATTTTAGAATTAGACATGATGCTAAATTAAGATCTGTTTGTCAGCATCTAATGTAAGGGTGCTCCTTTTATGGTAGGTTATTTTTTTTTTTTTTTTTTAATTTCAGGTGCACAAATCAGTAATACTTTTGAGGGCTGGACTAACAAAACTTGTGCCAGTTGAGAAGTTTAACTCAAATGGAAGCTCAGGCTTCGATATCTCAAGTTTAGAGAGATAGCCGGCAAATTGTCTATGATTTCAGCAAATGCCTAGCTCTCAACTACAGGGATATATGAGATAGTGGGGAATTTTTTCCCTGTAGCCTGTCAGGAACATGAAACATCTTCATCATTTAGCACTAAATGATTCCAACTTTGGGTGCAAATGCTACTCAGAACAAATACTGTATACCTTGCAATTAAACTCTATTACCCAAATTCAGAATTCAGAATTTGTTTCTGTGCATCAATTATCCTTGGCAATGAATGCCATCAAACAAAGAGAGTCTCACCACATAAAATGAATTCAATAACATAGGAAATGCGTAGCTAAACCAAATGACTGCCTTTTAGCTATCCCCACACACCAGCAACATTTCTAGGATAAAAATCTCAAAGCACTTTCTTCTCTTCACTTCCAAACTGTCCCAGAACAGCAAGACAAAGAGGCAGGCTGTGATGTATGTACATTCCTTTGTGCAAATGGCCCTGGAATAGAGCCCTTTCAAGCCACTGCAAGGTCACTACTCATCTGACTTATCTCCCCAAATGAAGTTCCCTTGGCTGGCTTGCTTCTAGCTCAGTTCTCCCTAAATAGGCATTCATCGCAACGTTTTTCTGTCCAGGGAAACTGCAGTGCTGGAACACTGGGATCAGAGAACAACCCTTTCCTTCATAGGCTTTACGACTCGAGCCTGACCAGCTGCTCTCATGTTTCACCTTGCCCTTTTGCTATGGGGTTTTAGGGATGCTGTCAGCTTTCCTTGCTCAATGGAGAGAAGTTCCAGTGGTAGTTTTCCCCTTAGTGATGGGAGTCTTCAAAAGAGACATCAAGTGACCTAGAGATCCATACCATCTACCTCTACTTTTCATGTCCATCTTATCAAACTGCTACTATTTCATTGAAAACAGCAACAGCAACATTGTTGTATCAGGGAGATGTGGTTGTGAACCTGGATTTATCCCCTAATGGGACTCTGTGACTTCCAATTTATTACATCTCTTCAATCTCCCAATCCAGTGGTTTAATGTCCTACCTCTTCATGTGGGTACCATGTACATAGAATAGTGACTCTAAAATAAGTTCTGTCACCTCTTGGGCATTGTCGGTAGTCTCAGGATGTCATATTCTTTGCAAAACTTAATGTGATCACTTGGCTTGGAAGAAAGAGGATAGTTTTAATTAATTATTACTTAATAATTTATTAATAGGTGCAAGGGCTATTTTGAACTCTACTTACATCCATTGTTCCTATTGAATACCTGTTTCTTTAAATGATTCAAGACCATAACACCTGATTTATCACGCAAATCAATTTCTCGGTTTTAGTTTTCTTAATTCTAAATGATAGAAAAGATTAATATTCTTGACGATGTTTATTTACACACAGAGATGTGGGGAGTTAAAATTATAGTTAATAAAGCACTTTGAATATAGTAGGTGCTAATTATTATTATTTTATTTGCAAGTGTAGTGTTTCCATTAAGGTACCCTGGGATCTTGGAGTTCTGGTAGATAATTATGCAATTAATTCTAAAACAGTGAACAACACTTGATATTTCTAAAATAAGTGCTGTGCTAGTTTTCTGCACCACACCTAAAATTTTAGCAAAGCATTTCTTCCTTTTCCCCAATACCTTTATAAAATAATATAAAATAATTTAAAAGATGTTTTTAAATTTTTCGCTCTAGTTTTTTTTCTATGCCTGTGCAACCACAAAAGCTTTCAAGAGATTCATGATAAACAGTGAAATTAGCAGTTCCTTTTTACAGCTTTTAGCGAGACATGATCATAACAAAACAATCAGATGTGCAAAATGCCAAGGATAACAGTCCAACTTCATCCAAGGTCTAACAGAAATCGAATCCTGTTCTTTGTGAAGATACATTCAAGCACAAAACTTCACACTGCATAACTCTTATCATAACTGTTCAACAGGATATATTTATGCTCGGTTTTTCATTGGGCTACATCTGTGGGGAAAATACAAACTTACTAAGCCTGTGAAAACACTATTTGATCTAAAAAATGGCACAGGCTGTTCCCATACTTAATAACAGAAACCCTTTTAATCCTTTCCAACTTTATAGGTCCCAAGGACACACACAGTGAATAATAAAACCTACCTATAACTATCCCCAAAACATAGACTCCTGTTAAAAGGGGTGGAGATGAGTTAGGTATTGAACATCCTTTATTATTAAAAAAAGAATTATTAGAATGAGTTTGTTTAATAGAAGTCCTTAACGTTTGTTTAATAGAAGTCCTTAATGTTTGTTTAATATAAATTCATGCCCACTTCAATAACAAAGTAACTAAAGTGAGAACATCAGATTTGTTACGGTTTTGTAAAGAGTTGATCCCTTCAAAAAAAGATTTCATATGCCATCAGGTTTGATATTTCAGCAATTAAAATTTTTAATATTCAGAAATCCTCTTATTTTATAGGAAATAAATTTCCAGTATTATGGTTTATGTTTATATTACAAAGGAGAATACATTCTCATCTAAAGTTCCAATCGCCTGTCCAATCATTAAGAAAATATCTCAATAGAGGGTTAACAAACAGGGTTCTAAGCAAAGTGGACCCTATCAACTACTGATGAGTGAGATGAGTGGAGTCTGCAAATTTAGGGGCGGAGTGGAATTGCTCTGCACCGTGTGGTAAAAGGGTCTGTGTGCTTTGAGGGGAAGTGAGGAGGGCTCCCTGGTGGCCACCTATGGAAAATGGGATTGTGGAGAAGAGAAGTGACTACAGCAGGTTTTCATGTGATTCACTCAGGACCATACAATGCAAATCATTCCTCTGCAGAAATGACAGCAAAGTCTACATTGCTCCTTAATTCTTAGATAGGAGTGAGTTTTCTTGGAGGTGGGAGATTGGGCAGCAAAGCTCCAAGAGGATGAAGATAAGGCAGCTGATACAGAGATGACCTAAAAGCCTGCATGATAAGACTTAACACATGACAAAGCTTTCAAGATTGTTATATACACAGGATTCTGACTATTTATGAATGGGCAATACTGCTTACAAATGGAAACTAATAGGATTAAGTTTGCAAGAAGAGATTTAGACTAGGCATTTTAAGGGGAACTCCTGATCAGAGGAATATGATATCAAATAAAGCTTTTAAAAAAACTTCTCAGTGATAGAAAGAAGAGTCACCTATTGGAAATGGTCTGGGCAGAGGATGGAGCTGGGCAAAGATGGTTCAGTTAGGGGTGAAGCATAGAGCTCTTTATATCAAAGCTAGAATTTAAAAGAGCCTCACTATCCAATATGCTACCCACATATTTATGAAATCAGCAAACTCTTTTCTAAAGGGCCAGAGCGGCACTTGAGGACCGATGCCATTCCTATTTCAAGTCCATTTAGTTTGTCCTTTAGGGCAAGAAGACAAAGGAGATGTGCTCCCTCTAAGCTCCACAGCACCTTTTCCTAAACAGGGGTTCACTTCCTACCATAATTATTCGTTTACGGCCATCGCCCTGCTTACCTACAAACTTAGGAAGATTATAGAATGTGTCATCTTTGCAGACCCTGCAGCTAGCACAGTACCTCAAACATGCCAAGTACTTGATATTTTTTGTCAAATGAATTCATGCATGCAAGGAAGAAAAGGATGGAGAAAGGGAGGAAGGGATGAAGAAAAATAAAAGGGGGAAAAAAAGGAAAGAAGGAAGGAATAAAGGGACAAAGGAATAATCTCCAACTCCAGGGTATATTCCCAAAGCTTGGAGTTTGAAAGCTAAAGAACAAAAAGGAGAAAACTGCTCTTGGAAACTAAAGTACAGATGAATTTGGAGTGTCAAAGGAAGACAATTAAAAAAAAGAGCGTCAGATTTTTCAAGATAAGCTTTTGGTGCACTTAACACGTCATCCTCAAGATTTAAGATCCTGTACCTCCCTGGCAACCAGTGCAGGGTCACACACAGGTTACAGAGATGCTCTCCTTTTGTGAGACTTCTTGCATATGGCTCCTAGAAGGAGCTGGAATCAATAAATAACTGCATCTCCAGACCCATTAAGCAGTACATTAGTGTAACAAAGACATATATGTATGGTACTAAAGAAGTGAAATCATCGGAAGAAAGGAAATGTTTCAATTTGGCATGCACTGTAGAGGATAAAAAGCAGATCTGGCCATTTCTCAAATACAAAAATGCCATTATGGGTCTGGGATTACATCTTCCATTTTCCACTTTGTCTAGCAGCCAATTTTAAACTGCAAATCATCTTTCTTCCTTCTTAGGGAGGGAATGGCTATTGAATGGATGATAAGGTTTTACCCCATGACATGTCAGTCTTTGAAGAATTCCACATTACAATGAGAGAGAGACAGATAGACAGACGACCAGACAGACAAACGACTGGAAGGGCTCTCTCTGAAATAAATGCAATCAAACGAAATGATAAAATTTGCCAAAGAGATGATTCAATCAGCCGGGGTAGGATAGTAGCTAAAGCCAATTATTCTTCTGACCCAAAGAAAAAATACTATTCAGTATTACATATATAAGTACTGAGAAATGACAGAGTTTTTTTTTTTTTTTTCAGGAGACCGTTACTTAAAAAAAAAAAAAATTACACTTTAGATTTCTAAATTGAACAAAATAAGAAAAGAGCAAGCTTGAGACCTTATGGATGAAGTACCTCATTTTCCATTAAGAGCAAAAAAGAAAATAAGTCTGGGTGCTACTATGATAATATGCATTTTTCAAAGTCTTTGTATGGAGAGGTTTTAAAGAACAGGACCTTCCACGTTTAGACGATTACAGATTTTCCGAGAAAGGTGATATTCCACTGGAAGATGGATGATGCAATACAATATGTAATGGCTCAACTAGTTTCCCACATTGATGGGACTCGGCGAACCACACCCACATACAATATATTGTCATAAGTTATTGCTTTCCTCCTTCCAAAATACATCTACCACAGAAAAAGTTATCATTGCTCGACTGCTGGTGAATAAATTATTAAAGGAAGCAATCTTATCAGCAAACAAAACCGTGGCTCCACAGGAGACTCACCTTAAGCAAAGTTCCATCCATCTGCCCCGTGGGATCTAAGCCCCCTCCCAATTAGAAGCAGAGTGGGTATCACCACCCCCAAATCCTCAAGATTGGGAAATGAACAATGGACTAAAGCAGACTTACTATTGTTCTACTATAGATATTATTATTCTATCAATGGAAAAACTGTTATCATTGATGTAAAGGCAGTGGCCACCAGAGGTTCTGAGGGATGGGAGAGGGAAGAATAGATGTAATATGGGGGCATTTTCGGGATATTGGATTTGTCCTGCATGATATTGCAGTGATGGATAAAGGCCATTGTATATCTTGTCACAACTGACAAAACTGTATGGGACAAAGTGCAAACTATAATGTAAACTGTGGTCCTTGGTTAGTAGCAATGCTTCAATATGGGTTCATCAATCATAACAAATGTACCACATTAATGAAGGATGTTGTTAATGTGGGGAAGTATGGGAGGGGGAGGGAGTGGGGCATATGGGATTCCCTTAAATTTTTAACGTAACATTCATGTAATCTAAATCTCCTTTAAAAATAAAAATAATAATTATAAAAATTTAAAATTTTTTAAAAAGCTTTGCGAAGCCCCTGGGATTCAAGACAAGCACACCCAGGTTCATACAGCTTTAAGGTTAGAAGAATTGGATGGAACCAGAAGTTCATCAGTTCCAACTTATCCCAATACAGAAACCCTCAAATATTTCTGGCAGGCAACTGCCCAGCTCCTGCTCTGGCTGGCCATGGCAGGGCAGCCCGCTGTTTCAGATGGCCTCAATACTTCACACGTTCTTCCTGCAGCTGAGCCCTTTCCTGGAAAACAAGAGACCTGAATTCTATCCTCTCTGCAGTGCTCTGTGGCCT
>PVKH010015530.1:0-16062 GCA_004027955.1 Chaetophractus vellerosus | reverse complement strand
CCTTCCATACGCACCTAACACCCCTCTCTTCCAGAAGCCTTCTCTGCCCTTCCTTTCTCTCCTCCACCCGCAGGGAGGGTCGGCATAGATCTTCTGTGCTCCTAGAGCATCCTGTACAGCTGTGCACTATAATGCTCAGCACATTCTTTTGTGATAAGTCTCATTGTGGGTCTGTCTCTTCCATGAGATTAAGAAATCTTGGCTATGGAGCATGTCTCAGTTAGTAGCAAGTAGAAATTGCTTAATAAATAGAGTTTAGCAACCATAGAAGATGCTTAATTTTTTAATGATAGAATGAATGAGTAAAAGAATGAAAATATGACAACACTTTATAAAGCAAGACATTTTGTAATGGCTCTTGAGGTTGCTGTATTTTTCTGACTTTAGTGAATAAATATAATCCCCCCCAATCCTTTATTTAATCACAGCCTAAAATACATCATTGAGATTTTCCTGAACTGTGAGTAAGATCATTGATATGCTCTCATGGATACACACCAACACAGATATTGAGACACAATAAAGAATCAGTATTGGATACCATTTTTTTTTTCTGGTTCATACTTTAAGATAATCATACACTAAATTTATAAAATGACAGTTCATTTTTTGAAAATTCACTTAACACTTTTTAAAGAAGAATAAAGATCTCTCTCAGCCACTGAATAAAATCAATGGAAACAGCACTGGGTCGGTGTCCGTGCTGACTGCTGGCACTCTGTCAGCTCTCCAGAGGGCTTTTTGACATGTGAAGGACATGGGATTTTAGTGCTTTCAGGGGATCTGGAAAACACAATTTTATTGTTCCTCTTCATGGATTGAGAAGCTTTACAGAGTTGTTTTATTTTTAAAGTGCTTGATGTTTTGAATGAGATTCTTTTCTTCTACATTAACAAAGAGAATGACACACCACAGCCTTGTTGGCCTGAAGCACAAGGAAAGAAATCACAGGGAGATAAAAGACTGGGGGCGGGGGTGGGGTGGGGTGGGGGGAACCCAAGGCTTAAAAAGAAAGAGTATATATTTCAGGAAGAGCTGTGTTTTTCTCTCCTTTGAGACAAGAGAAAATTATTTTGGTCCTTTCACTTCTAAAAGACATCACTCTGTAGAGATATTTTCTTGAAAGTGACTTGTTTGTGCTTTGCACATATGTTAGAGAATAAGAAGCGTTGACTATCCCCCTCCCCCACTGATTTCTCTTATAGACACGAATTTGCCTGTGTTTAAAGTCAATGGAGACCATCCAGGCAAAACTCCACGTAAAAATATTTTTTTCAATTCAGTTTAGCTGACTTTGATGTATCTTAATAGGTACTTGACATTTATATGTTAAGGGCACTTACAGTCTTAGTTACTTCAAACAGCAACCCTGATGAGGTTAGTTTATATCATATAAGCTGACATCACTTTCCCCATGTTAAACTTGAATTGCAAGATTCACTACGGTACCCCACAGTAAGTATCTGGTGGAGCTGTATCCCTAAGGTTCTTGAACCCTGTAGAGTTCTTCAGTTAGACATCTTAGATTCCCAAAATATCACACCAAGTTAAAAAAAAAATCTGCTCAGTTTATCCAGGGTTCTTTTTTTGGCCTAACAAAAGTGCACAGAACTGGACATTTCTGCTGTTCTCTATAATCCAGAACTAGTTGCTTTAAAGAAGTATCTTATATTGCAAAATGTGTTTCAAAGCTGCTTCTGCAATCTTAGTTGGTGATTTGTGAGCATAGGTAAGCTTAAGATAGATCAAGCTGATGGTATTATTTGATGCCTACTAATTTGGGAAGATTCTCCAGATTTAATTTATGACTATCTATTTCTTTGTGCCAAAGGAGATTACTAAGAAGTTCATGTATTTGTTTCTGCGTTTCTCCTTTTATATTCCTGGCACCACAGATGAGCCCTACACCTCTGGACATATAATCTTCAGCAAGTGGAAAACTGCTAAATTCAGTTTTTAGTTAGCAACTAAGAATAGGAGGTAAGGTAACGTTGGGTTTTATTGCAGGCCTGAGCTTTTTCCAATTGACTTTATAAAAATGTCTCAAAGGTATGATGCCGGGGCTTGTTTTTTATGTTTTAGAATTACTGAGCAATTTATTTTTTAAATTCTCAGTGTGAGAACTAAGTTGTCCCTTTTGGTATGAATGATTCATTCAAGACAAACAAATAATACTAACCAACATCAGGCATGTTACCAAGCTTCACATACAGCTGGAGGATGTTTTTCTAGGGTATTCTTTTTCCTAGTGTGGAATGCTCCAATTTGCAAACCATGCAATAAAATTTCTGCTACTACTAGGGCTGTGCTGTGTCACATATAACAATAAGTGCTTTTTGTAAAATTAGTATGTTTCACTATGCTCAATTTACAAAGAAGAAAATTAAGGATTGCAAAGGGACTTACTTGCCCAAGGTTCCACAGCTAGTAAGTGGCCGTGACCTGGCTAGGGCTAAGGTCTGTCTAATGCTAAGTGGTTATACCCTCTCCTTGAGATAGCTACTGACTGATGAATTTTATAACAAGGTGAACTTGATGGAAAACATCCATTCTTTCTTTAAGGTCAAAATGACTTCATCTTTTTTTTCTTTCCCTGAAGTAGTTATTTGCATGAGACAATGTAGTAATATGCCCTTGTTCCTTTCTCCAGAGTACCACTCCATTTGGCATTTATGACACTCTAATTGTGCTCCTTTCCTTGTCCTTTGTGCCTGTACATTTACAAGACTATCTCCATTTGTTTAAAGACTTTTCCTAGTGCCTTGGGTTTTAGCAAATACTTATATGACTGCTTTACATGTCGGGATATTCCTTATCAAAACTATACTGGGAACTAACATTTTAGGCAAATATTTCTCAGAAAAACAACTATGAGGCTTTTTGTTCTAGAATGTTTCCCTTTGAAAACAGGCAGAAGCAGTTAATCTGCACTGAGATCAGGTAATGTAACCAAGGAGCCTTCTTCCTTTGGTATTATCAGCCCGGTGTAGAGCAAGAGCACAGCTTTGGAGGCATTGATTGGTTTGAGTTTGAACCCTCACTTTTGCCACTTCCATGCTAAGTAACTTTCTGCATATTACCACCTGAGTCAATTTTAACACATGAAATATTGGAAAAAGTATGTCTATCTCACTGAGTTGTGAGGTTTAAATAAAATAGCTTGCATAGAGTCCCTAAAAATGCCTGGCACATGTTAGAAACTCAATATATCTTAGAACCACTTCTCTTTTGCCCGCATCCTTGGCATGGTAAATTCAACTGAGTATTTGTGGTACCTTAAGAGAGGACAGTGGGCCCAGAATTCTTATGATGGTTTACTGGTTTCTTTGCTTATGAAATTTGATTATAGCATTCTACATTCACATTCACTTTCCTTCATTTACCAAATACATCTTGAGTGTGTACCACTTGCCAGGTACTATGTGATGTAGTCCTAAAGTCAATGACATCAAACTATTTTCGCAGAGAGTTTTCTAGCATTTTAGTTTGCATAGAATCATTATCAACTTATAGAAGTTCTCTAGGTCTAACTAATGCCTTAATTTTTTTTTCCTTAGAGAAGTGTCCTATGTTCTCACTACTCATATAATTTCCTATTCTTGGTGCCCCTAAATACTGCCAGTGAATATTGGCTGACCCCGTAAGCTTACTTGGCATTAAGGTCTCATCATGTGCTGCTTTGTACAAATGCTCTGCCTTAACTGATTATCTTAGATTAAAACATAATTGTGGGAGATTATATTTAAACAAAATATGTAATTTCAGTACTTAAGAAACAGGATGGCCTAGGGAAAAGTGCTCAGAACTTTGTTTCCAGACAGTTTTGGGTTCGAATACTGATACCACCACTTACCAGTTGGGTGTTTGGGGACATTTTAGCTAAGTGTGCTCATCTTAAATATCCTCTGTGTACTAAATGTGATAACCATACCTACCTTGGTGTAAGTGTTGTGAAGACTGGAAAGAGGTATGTAAGGTGTGGAGTGTAGAACCTGGCACAATGTAAATGCTCAATAGATAAAACCATTAAAAAATAACTTATTGCTTGCTTTTCTCTTATTGCCAAAGGGATACACAGTTATTGTAGACAATTTAGAAAATCTAGTTAAACCAAAAGAATAAAAGTAAAGCCATGCAAAATCTCAAGATCCACAGATACCACTGGTGCCATTTTCCTGCAGAGCCTTTCAATGCCTGTCTTTCTCATTCTTGCTGTCTCCTCTCTCCCAGATATTAGGTTCAGAAATATGCAGCTGCTGATACTTGGCCATTTTTAACCTAAATAGATGACAGTTTCATCTGGTTCATTCTAGCATGTTGCTAAAATGGGATTATATGGTGCATACTGCTTTTTAACCTACTTTTTATGATTACGATATTGCAAACATTTTTCCAGTTCATTAAATATCCTTCTACAATATTGCTTTTAATTGACGCATAGTAATCCATTTTATGATTATATCTAAAATTTTTCAACAATTCCCTATTATTGGAAAATTAGGTTTCTCTGTTATTATAACCCATGCTGGAGAGTCAGGAGATCTGTGCTTCAGCTTTAGCACCTGTCAAACCTTGAGCAAGTTAGCTGTGTCTCCATTTCTTCATCTATAAAGTGGTGATAATAATAGTACCTGCTTATAGAATCCCTGTGGGTTAATCTATCTAAAGTGCTTAGAATAATGCCTGCAGTCACGTTGTATTATTAATATGTTAGCTATGATAGCTGTATTCTATTTTCTTTACACACATATGTGCTAATTTCTTTTTGGAAATTCTCTAAAAGAGGGATTTCTGGGTAAAAGGCTTCTGATATACACATTGTCAGACTGATCTCTGAAAATATGTGGTAATTTACTCTGTCATTAATGTAGCTTCCATGCAAAGGCAAAGGTTATCATCATCGCTGTATCAGTATCATCATTGTCCTCACCCTACCTCATGAGTAAGGTGCACAGTTTTTCACAGTTTTACGGCCCTGAAATCATAATGGATTGAGCCATCATTGTAAGCCACGTGACTGTCTTGACGTGGTTGTTTTAATACCTTTTGTTGACAACTGTTAAGATCAAGAAAGAGATCAATGTGTCTTAAAAATCTATGAAATTCAATTTTATTTGGGAGATACGAAACAAGGCAAACATATATGAAAAATTATAGTCTAAGTGCAATGTGAATGACATGGACAATGGATAATGCCGTTTTCAGAAAGCATCTCAGATTGGGTCTAAAAAATGTGCCTGGAGGACAGAGATTTCTGGGCTGAATTTGTAAGACTGGAGAGGACTGCAGGAAGGAGAGACCATGTCAAATATCTCTCCATCTCTACTCATTTCTCTACTTACTTCTTTTTGTTGTGCACATAGCTAAGAAAGATGAAAATGGCCATGCTGCACAGAAGCCCAAGAAGGCATTCATGGAACGTTTACTACTTAAACACCTTTTGACAGTTGAATGTACCATTCTCTCCAAATGTAATACTTCCTGCAAACTCTTCTTTCCCACATCCTATCTTCCTATGTACAAATCCTCTACCCTTTACCCAAATATGGCAGACTCTGCATTTAGGTCTCAACTTAGACATCAATTTAGCTGGAAAGCCCTTCCCAAATGCCAACATTGGTCAAGTGTCATTTCCATGTTTCCCATTGTAACTAGTCCTTATCCTTACTTTACTTTACATGAGCCCTCATGTTCTCCATTGAACTACAGACCTAGCACCGTGTCTGGTACATGGTAGGTACTTAAGAGATATTAGTTTAATGAATTAAAATACTCAGCCTATGAAAGTAGACTGTGGTTACTGGGGTCATTGGGAGTTATAACCATATGGGCTACAGGGTGAGTGCATTGTCTTGGAAGCATCTAATGTTCTACTATTTTTTTTAAGTATCATACACTAAGGGTTAGAGCATAGATTGTATAATTCATCTGATATAACAGAGTAGATTAAAATTTTTTTTATTTTCCAACATTAAATGGGAGCATATTAGAGCAAGCTGTCTGGGCCTGTCTGAGAACCTCATTAAGCTGTCTCCTGAAAACATCTGCCTTAATCTGAGAAGATTGCATCTGATAGCCTATTTCCAGCTGTTAGCACAATAAGAGCTGAAACCAGAAGCTTCAAATGAGTCACCACTTGCTCACTGGCACTGGTATTCTTTCCACTTTATTCTGAGACAAAATTTTGCTTATTTACCTTTTTTACCCTATTAGGCTACTCAAGCTATTTCAATGTTATATTTTTTCTAAGTTGTCAGTGGGAGTAACCAACAAGTCCCTATCTCTGGAGGACTGAAACAATCGCCCCTGGAGATAAGAATGAGGTGTTAAATGAAGATATCAGATGATCTGAGTTCAGCACTCGAATTCAGGATAATTGGTCAAGTTCTGCCCTAATCATAAGGAACAAACTTGGCCTCTTGCCTAGACCAAGTTAAAGTACCTTTATATTTATAGTAATCAGGGAAGAATGCTTGCTTTTGTGCAGTAAACTATGTCTCTCCCGGGGATGCATTTAAAAACAAATGTGTTTAAGTAGTTAAAATGAGAAAGGAAGAAAAGGAAGTCACAGAAATGTCTGAATTCAACCTAGGCTTCTGTGTCCTCCTTGGTCCACTTCCTGCCTATTTGTCTGTAAACTTTTGTATGTGGATTTTTATTTTCTGCAGCATAGCCCATGTTGATGCACAGTATTCACATTGTGAGGTCCATGTATCAGTGGCCTTTTAGGAAAATACAGCCCAGAGAGGAAGCTGTCACTTCAAAGCATACCACAGCGCTTAGATATAGCCAGGAAATTAACCGTGTCAGCATGATATTTCTTTAAGAGCCTGAGATCCTTTCTATGCAGACAGTTATCAATTTCTGCTATAAACTAGTTTCTACCATGAGGAGGTATCTTGAAGTTTTTTTCCCCCCTAATCTCAAGAAAATAGAGCTGGTTCCTTCTGCAGGGAAAGAAGTTGTTGAATGAGCGGTGGAAATGAGTTCCTCTACTTCTTCTACCACTCTCCTATTGTCGTAAAACATATTTAGTAAAACATATGTGCTAGGAGCCCACTCTTATCACTGTAGGGAAAAAGAACTCAATATAACCCACCATGATTTTTTAATGCTGTTGACATGACCTTGATGGCGTTGTCAAGGTAATTTTACTAGCTAAAATTGCTTTGTGTGTCAATCAAATAATCCTGCATTACGCATAAACATAAGCCAGCATTTAATTGAATAACTGAGGCTCCCAGAAGTTGAAAGAATGGAAACTTTGGAGAGGGGTCAGAGAAGCAGATGAATGAAACCTGAATAAACTTTTTGAAAATAAGTTAGAAGTATTGAGTTTGTAATATTTAGTCTAGAAAAGAGCAGGGTCAAGGATGCATTAATGTTTCAGGAATAAGGTCATTTATATAGAGAGAATACTGATGAACTAGGAAGATAGGAGAATATAGGATCAAATTACAAGACAATGGATGAAGGTACAAGGAATGAAGGTTTTATTTATTTTTGAGGATTGATAAACCAGGGAACAAGTTAAAAAGCACTGCATATTTTACTTTACCTTAACAGCAGGATAGATTCTTTTTTTAAAAAAAAGATTTACTTATTTATTTTTAAATTTATTTATTTCCCCCCGCCCCTCGTCATTTTTGCACTTGCTGTCTGCTCTCTGTGTGTTCTTCTGTGTCTGCTTGTCTTCTCTTTAGGCGGCACCAGGAACCAATCCTGGGACCTTCCAGAGTAGAGAGAGGCTGCTCAATCTCTTGCGCCACCTCAGCTCCCTGGTCTGCTATATCTCTTATTATCTCTCTTCTTTGTCTTTCTTTGTTGTGTCATCTAGCCACACCACCTCTCCACTCGGGCTAGCTCACCATGCAGGCCAGCTTGCTTTTCACCAGGAGGCCCTGGAAATCGAACCCTGGACCTCCCATGTGGTAGACGGGAGCCTAATCACTTGAGCCACATCTGCTTCCTGATAGATTCCTTTTTACCTGGTACAGTTGAGAGAATTTGAAGAAACAGACAATGTAATTTAAAAAAAAAAATAGATCCTAGATTAAAAGTGTTACAGTTGAAAAAAAATTCTTTGTCCATATACATAGGAAATAAAAGAAACAACTCATAGGAGTAATAATTAGGCTTAAATCTCTTCTTGAAACTACCAGCTAATCCTATTTTCTGAAAGAAGATTGTGAGTTTTAGGTAATTGCTTTCTTGATCTGCTTTAAATTCAATAATTCTCTCTCATTGTTTTAATTGTGTTAAAGTATGTTTATTAAAGTACTAATGAGACCAAAGCCATACTGATTAAAAACAGAATTATTCATTTTAAACCTTTTGATTTTACGAAATCAAAGGTAGTTTCTAATATTGGAATATGGATCCTGCACTTGCAAGTTTTTTGCTGTATACGTAGAGTTTTTTTTTAACATAATAGTTTATTCCAAATCTGTTGAAGTTACAGCATTTTTAGAAAATGAAACTGTTTTTTTAAATCATAAAAGCAATTTATCACAAGAGCTCTAGGCAGGGTGCAGCTTCCCTAATGATTTTTACATCTAATTAATAAATAAATACATTGCTGGCTAAGCAATACATATTAAGAATAGGTTTTGCTTATCATCACCCTTTACAATCTTTAGAACATTTAGAATTGTGTTTTTGTTTGCTTGTTTGTTTTCTTCCCCACTTCCTTCTTCCTAATCACTGACTTTCATATTGCAACCTTTCTTTCTTTTCTTTGGAGCTGTGCTTTTAAATCTATCTTTCCAATGCCATTTGTTGGCTTTGTCTTTTCTGGTTTTATGTGCCTAGTATCTTTTTGTTTGCTATTTTCAGGTTCAGGTTTGTCTTATTTTTTAGTGGGTCAGTGTATTTAGACATTCTATTCATTTTTTTCCCCAGCCTTTTCTGATGAACTCCCAGTCGCACATATTTTCACTGATATCTTAAAAGCAGTATCCTTTCCCAGTACTCTGACCGAGACCTGTGGCAGGGTCAGTCCGCCCCTCGGTTGCTCTGCCTCTGGGTCCTCACTTCGCCCTCTCAATCACTGCCTTGGTTCAAGCCCCCTCACTGATCTGAGCTCTTGCCCTTCTTCCTGTTTGGTCTTCCTGCCTCCCATTCTCCTGTTTGGTCTGCCCTTTCCTCCCACTGTAGCCAGGCTGACCTTACTGGGAAACAAATCTGAACTATCCATCCCTGCTTAAAATCCTTTACTACCGATCCCTTGGCCACAGGACACCATGCAAACTCCTTGCATGACTGGCCATTCCCACCTGCCTGGCCAGCCTCCTCTCCCCACAGCAACCCCACACACACTGCCTAGCTTGTTACTCTAGCACGTCAGACTCTATACTCTGTGTGTAGGGACCAGGCTGAGTGAAGGCATGGGATTGGGAACTGTAGCGTCACTTAAACAATGGGATGACAGTAAGTGGCCCACTTAGTGCTGAGCAGCCAGCTTGTGACACACAGTCCAGCCAAGGAAAGACCATGAAGGGCTCACCAAGCCATTATCTCCAAGGGGAGACTAAAGTGGTTGTGAAGGGTTTGCCGTTACCCAAATACCCTGATACCCTCCACTGTTTCTTTCCCCAACCTCAGCCTGCGACGGTGACCACTGGGGGCCCCACTGCAGCAGCCGATGCCAGTGCAAAAACGGGGCCCTGTGCAACCCCATCACAGGGGCTTGCCACTGTGCTGCAGGCTTCCGGGGCTGGCGCTGTGAGGGCCGCTGTGAGCAGGGCACCTACGGTAATGACTGTCACCAGAGATGCCAGTGCCAGAACGGAGCCACCTGCGACCACGTGACGGGGGAATGCCGCTGCCCACCGGGATACACTGGAGCCTTGTAAGTGGCAACTGCTCGATGCTGGGCAGCGCCAGCCCGCCCTCTCCAGTCATGCTGCCGCCGCCACCCTGTTCCTTGTGCCTCTGAGTCTGTTGCTGCCTGAAGACTTCCTGGCGGGGCTGGATTCCAAGTCCACATGCAGGGATCAGCAGGAATGAACACTGGGTGTTCCTGCCGTTTGAACCTTGAAACATGAGAGCCCAGCCAGAACCTAGGGCCAGCCTCCATGCTTTCCTTTTGTCCGGGCAAAGATAGAGAGGGTCGGGATATTGTGTTGAATTGTGCTATTTGGGGATTGTTGGGGGCAGATTTGAGGTTCTGCTTTGATTCTACGGCTATTGCATTCACTTTACACTGCTAGCTTGCATTGGTCCATATTATTCTGCTCTGTGTGCCAGTTAATTAGCTGAATAAAGTTGGGTGGGTTCTGTGCCTTAGGAAAGAATAAGGGGGAAGATGTTAGAAATACAACCTGATAAAAGGTTAACTAGGTTCTTTAATGCCCATGACTACTTAGGTGACTTTGTATATATAAAAGTGTGTGTACCCTGTATGTATAGGATGTGTGCATGCAGAGAGTTAATGCTTTCTGATGAACATTGAAGTAACTAGTTAATCTCCAATACTTTATTTTGTGAGAAGAATATTCTTCTGGTCTGCCTATATTAGCGAGTAGAAAAGAAGGAGGCAGACTTTGCCAGAAGTAGGAGATAGAAAAATAGTTTCTTACTGAGAAAATTACACTTGTAAATTAAGGAACTAAAAAAATTGCAGCTGATTAGGTAAATACTTCCCACCGACAATGTTACGTCTATAAAGTAGAGCAAAAGAAAAAATGGCATTAGCCTAGAAAGTCCTGATTTTCAGAAGAATGGATGGTTGTCTCAAACTGTTTAATTGTTAATATTGCTTTTATGGGATTTTATCAAGGCCGCAATTGAACAGGGCTGTGGGAAGCTTGGAGCGATTTCACAGGAGAGCAAAAAAGACAATTAGAGGCTTAGAGAGGAAGGCTCATGCAATATAGGAAGGGTTAAAGGAATGGAGACTCTTCTGTCTGAAGGAGAGAATGCTGAAAATTGATTGTGAAGAATCTGTGCACAAAAGGAGAGATGTGCAAATGCTTCAGTCTCCTTTGAGGTTAGAACAAACACCCGAACAAAAGTAGGCTTAAACTGTAGCACTTCAGAATTAGAAGAAGCTGCTTGGACTGTTCCTGTCACCAAGGAGTGTGTAGCCATTTTTCTTCCTTGCTGATCTCAAATAGGGCAGATTCTCCTCAAGCGGTGATGGTTTCATTAGAAAAGACTCCAAAACAAAGGGAATGACTAGGTGACCCCTCAAAGACCCTTCTGACCAATGCTCTGATATTAATTAAATAAATTATTGAGCAGAGAAGACTTGCTTATTTTCAGGCCCTAGGCATTATTATCAACTGTGTGTCTGCAAACCCGAGGGTTGTGTGGTTGGGTAAATAATGGTGCCCTTTGTCACGCATTAATCCCTCAGCTGTGAAGATCTGTGTCCCCCTGGCAAACATGGTCCACAGTGCGAGCAGAGATGTCCCTGCCAAAATGGAGGAGTGTGCCATCATGTCACTGGAGAATGCTCTTGCCCTTCTGGCTGGATGGTAAGCTTCCCTTCCCTCCAAGGGCCTCTGCTTTTAGGATACTCAAGTAAATAGGCATGTGGAGGAAACATACATTAATGATTAAAGATTCCAAAATTAGAAGTGCCCAGCCATCTCAAACCTGGGATTCTTCAGTCTATAGATCATGGAAGGTGATTTAATCCTGGATTTGAAGTACATTGAAGGTTCTCATGAAAAGATAGCGGCCATCTGTCCTAAATTTTCCCTCAGGATAAAAAGAGGGAGATATCTAGCCTCCCACATGATAGCCATCACTGTTAATAAACACTGGAACTATTTAAATTATCATGTTCATAACTATGTTGCACAGCTCACTACTGTTCTTTGACAACATTATTCTCAACAGAATAAGTGTTACGTGAAAAACATTAGCTGGAAGTTTGGGGATACCTTGAGGCTAACCCAATTTACCAAGTGTTGCAGAACTTCTCAGGGCCTTTAGTGTGACGATCCAAGGGAGAGCTATAACTCATCACACTTCCCCAAATTTGACCATGGTATGCTTTCTTCATGAAGTATCTCACAGGCCATTATTATGTGGATACATTATATCAAAGCTGGTTTGCTAACTGGATTTCTCTGAAATAGGAAAATAATATCAGTTCTTATGTCTCTGAGTTGGTTTATGGGTATGTCTGCTTGAGGGCAGGAGAGGGAATGACCAAGTATCTATCTTGTCTTTTCATTAACAAACTTCTTAAAATAACAGCTCATTACATGACCACCTTCTATCTCCATTAGCTGTACTGAAACCTCTCTTGCAGAGGTTACAAGGGATTTCTTGAATTACTGAATCTAGTGATCACTCTCCTGTTCTCATTCTGTTTCACTCTACTAAAGTTTTTTTTCTGTCAAAAATTTTATTAGAGAAATTGTGGGTTTACTGAATAATCATGCATAAAATACAGGACTCCCATATACTACCCTATTATTAACACCTTGTATTGGTGTGGTACATTTGTAACAATTGATGAAAGCACAGTCTTATAAGTATACTATTAACTATAGTCCATGATTTAATTTAGGGTTCACTGTTTGTGCAGTGCAGTTTCATGGATTTTAAAAAAATGTATTCTATTACCATATATATAACCTAATATTTCCCCTTTAACCACATTCACAAATATATTTCAGTGCTGTAAATTATGTTTCCAATGTTGTTCTACTGTCACCACCATCCATTACCAAAACATTTCCATTGTTCCAAATAGGAACTCTGCGTTTCTCCACTAAGGCTTTTGACACTGTTGGTTGTCCCCCTTCCTTCCTTCATCTCTTTGCCCTCCACTTCTCTAATAATCCTTTCTCCTACCTCTCTTACTCTTCTTTATTTAGCTCTTTTCCTGATCCCCCTTCTTCTACAGCCCACTTAATTGCCAGTATTTCCTAGGTTTCATTTTTGCCCCTCTCCTCTTTTCTCACTATAAATTCTCTCTGCAAACTCATCTAGAACCATACCTTTAACAACTATCCGCTGATTTCCCCCAAATCTTACAACTCTATTGACTTGGCCTCACTTGAGCCCAGGTATGTATTTTTCATTATCCTCTTAGATACCTCAAACTAGACAACCTATAGATGTGAAACCACCATCTTTCATGGCTCCACACAAGCTGGAGTCTCAGGACCAAGACATGGGGGTGGAATTGGTTTGGTGTCATCCTTGTGGTCCTGGAGTAAAGGAGAACTGCAGTCCACTCCCCAGTGAGGACCATAGGAAGTAAAGGAGAGTCTAAAAATGTCAAGACCACTGGGGCAAGAGAAAAACAAATATCAGGTCGAAGTTGAAGGTTAGCAATGATCAGGAATGGCAAATAGCCAAGACAAGGTACAATTTAGAAGCAGAATCTGGGGAAATTCCATGAGGTAATAGAATCAGAGGAAGGATACTTTTTATTGCTTACCTGCGGATGAGGCAGGTGAGGGATATATTAAAGGAATACTTAGTTGGTTCAAGCAAGACCATCAAATTGAATGTTAATAAAACCAAATATGCTATACACCCCAGCCTTTCTCAAGTCTTACTCCCCTTCTACCTTTTCTATTTTAGTTAACATCAACATTTCTCTCTTAGTTGCCTAAGTAAGAAATGCTGACTTATCTTTGACTCCTTATCTTCTCTTCCTATATTCAACCAGTTGCAAGCACTGGTCATTGCTTTATCCTTGGCAAGAAAAGGAGTTTGCTGGAGTGGCAGACTGTCCAGAGAGCACCATGAATTACTTTGACAATTCAGACATTCTACTTGGATTTTGTGTAGCTCTTGTCTATGGAGCCTCCTCATCTTGGGGCTGACACTTTTATCTACTCCGTTGGGGTATTTATGACATACAATAGTGTTAATCACAGGCTTGGACCATGAGTTCCAGTAGGTGGACAGATGGCCCATCTCTATCTGCTGAGTGGAGCCTCCCCTCCACCACTTTCTCTATATGCTGGATCTCCTGTCTTGACAGATATTTCTTGCTGAATGTTTCAGGTATTTTTCTTTGTGTGCTAGCTGAGCTTTCAACTTGTACTTCCACATTACAACATTTTTATTTATGTTATTATCTTAGGTGCTTTTCAACGATGAATGCAAATTCCTATAACACACACCTATACATGTATTTCAACTGATATAAATAACGTCCTTCTTAAAGCCGTTTGCACACATTAATCCTTATTTATAAACAGTATTTCTATGGCACCTCAGAAGCTTATGTGTAGCCATCACAAAATGTGGGCAGTTAAAATGAGGCCCTGAGAGAGTGAGAAATTTTACCAGACACACCCTCATCACAGACCAACCCTTGGCACTTTATTCCCTCAGTCCCTCAGTCTTGTTTTCACATTATTACACGTATAATATCTTGTGCGAGAATGAAGGCATCACAGCTATTTTTACATTTACATTTAGCTTCCCACATTGTGAGCTCATTAAGGGTTGGGACCTTATCTCTGATTCTTGGTGCTTAGCACCCTGCCTGACCCATACATGGTTTTCCTTATGTATTGATTTGAATCATCTCTCAAAGGCCTTTTGGGTTCCAAGAGTCTGTGGAAGAACTTTCCCTGTCTGTTGATGGCTAGAAACCACCAGAGGAGACTTAATTAGCACACCAACTGCCTTTTGTGGGTAGCCAGGAGTTGGAAGAAATGTATTTTCTTATGCTATCCAGAATAAACATTTACAAAACCATCTGGTGTTCACTAGCCTCCAGTTTCAGAGTGCCCACAGTCTGCCTTTTTTTAGAGAGAGGGAGGACAAAGCAACAGCTTCCAACAGTTAAAAAAATTAGAAAAATCCCTGTTATTTGGGATATGTCATTTGTTTTAACCATAATAACCTGAATAAAATAGATCAGAAGCTACAGGCCCTAGCTATGGAGCCAAGTGAAGTAGAAAATAATATAATATTTCAGTGACTTATTGGTATAATATCTTATTCTTATCCACATAGAATTAGAATAAATATAGTGATAGTTCCTGACAAGGTGGACAGCCTCTAGGGTGAGGAGACGTCCAAACTACTCTCTTGATTTTTCTCCCCAGGAAATAAAGTTTCCTATTGAGCTTGGCTCAGAAATGTTAGTTGAACCTGCTGAAAATAGAAAGTGTTTTGCTAAAATAAAATGTCTAGGTTCATTCCCATGGAAGTATTTCTTAGGCAATATTATTATTAATTCAGGTACCCAAAATTTCAGTCTTATGTTATGCTGCATTGTAAGAAATAAAGCCAATGATAATGTGTATTTTCTCTAGAACATATGGTAAAGCATTTGGATAGTCCATTTGTGCCAGATGTTGCAGTTTATGTAACGGATGCTCAGTAAGTACCGCTGACTGATTGTGCATGTAAGACACAAGGAAGAACACTTAGGAGGATTTATAAATTCCTTAGGTTACCGTAGTAATTTGATGTAACCTTATTTTAGGCTTCAGTTTTTAATATGGATATTTCTGAAGATTATTGTTCTGTCATATTTGAATGTATCTTGAGATTTAGGTTTACCAGGTAAATAAGGCAATTAAAATTTTTAAATATTTTTTGAGGTGAACAGATTCCATGTGTTCTAAAGTCCTTTTAATCTAATTTTCTTGCAGCTCTGTTCTCATACCCTCCTCCTTCAGTTTTCTCTCTTTCCTTCCCCCCTCCCCTGGCCCTTCCCTGGCTGGAGGCCCATCTAATTTTCCAAGTCTTTTTGAATGCAGGGCACAGTGTGTGGTCAGCCTTGCCCTGAGGGTCGCTTTGGAAAGAACTGTTCCCAAGAATGCCAGTGCCATAACGGAGGGACGTGTGATGCCGCCACAGGCCAATGTCACTGCAGTCCAGGATACACAGGGGAGCGGTAAGGGACACTTTTATATTTTTCTGAACATTTGTAATAGTGTAATAGGAAAGCTTGGAGGGTCCAGGGAGCACCGCCAATATTTTGTGTCTGTGACTATTCCATAATATTCCAGAAGCATCTGTAAGATATCAGTGTTTGACACATTCCATCCCAACTCAATGCATAGAAGCTGAATCAGAGACAGCAATGGTGAATTGAACTCGCAGAGAGAGCATTAAGAAAAAAAA
>PVKH010015529.1:0-16084 GCA_004027955.1 Chaetophractus vellerosus | reverse complement strand
TATATATAAACTTAATAACTTAATGCCATTTCATTTAGAATATTTTTGTTTATTTTGTTTTACTTGGAACTTGATAAAATTACATTAGCTAACAAGGAGGAATATATATCCAAGAATGGTCAATAATTGTGAAACAAAGAACATGATACAAAAACAGAGCAAGAGGTATGAATCAGTTGTACAGAATGTTGGCCAGAAATACTATGATTACATATGAGAACTTCCTAAATGAAAAACTGGAATTTTATTCAGTTGAAAAAGGTGATTCATTTATTAAATGGCATTGATGCAATTTTCTACACTCAAATGGCAAACAAAATTCGTCGTCCATTTCACTTCATACTAATCAATTTGAGGTGGAGTAAATATTTAAATATAAAAACAAAATGCAAAACAATTTTAGAAAAGATCAAAGGAAAATAGACATATAGCCCTAGGGTTGGGGATAACTCCTTAAAGCAAGTTAGAAACACAGCAAGGAAAACTACATATTTGGGGCCAGCTGTAGCCCAGTTGGTAGGGCGCCGGTTTACCACATGGGAGGCCCTGGTTTCGGTTCCCGGGGCCTCCTCGAGTGGGCAGACTGCCTTGAGAAGGCAAGCCACCGCAGGCAGGGCAAAGTCGCCGTGGGCAGGGCAAAGCCGCCGCGGGCAGGGCAAAGCCGCCGCGGGCAGGGCAAAGCCGCCACGAGCAGGCAGGCCGCTGCACGGTGAGCTGACTCGGCGGGTTGCCGCAGTGGGGGGAGACAAGCAGACACAGAAAAACGCGAAAATGAGCACAGCAGAAAGGGGGGGGATATGTAATAAATAAAAAATAAATCTTTAAAAAAAAACACAACAAACTACATATTTATTATACAATCCTTCAACGGAATGCCAAAAAGACACCATAAATAAGATCATAATGTGCACTAGGATAAAACACATTTGCATGCTTAATATTCATATAATACAAAGAGAACTCATAAATTGGAAAAGAAAGCTATAAACAACCCAGTGAATAAATGGGAAATTGTGAACAGACAGTTCACAGAAGACAACCAGAGGGTCAGAAACAAGAAAGTAGGGGAAGACAGCTAGAACAGCGACGGCCCCCTGCTTTCAGCCGTTCTGCTGTGCGGTCTGCGGCTGAGCAGAGGCAGCTCCCCGGTTGGCGGGAGCGGAGAGCCCGGGGCGCCTCCGGGCGCTGCTGTCAGCCGGCTGGCACGGGCATCCTGAGAGCCTGCGGGGCAGAATCAGGCACACGAGGCCATCTCCCTTCATTTCATCGTTTGCACTAAGAGAAACCTGGATTTCACCCGAGGCAAATGGCAAAAGGCTGAATAAACTGTGCGCAGCCTTACATGAAACCTCAGGAGCTATGAACATTTGAACTGGAACCGCAGCTGTGCGCACCGGCCGGGAGGCGCGTCCCTGGCTGTGGGCAGCGCGGGGGAGCCGTGGCCTAGGCCCTGAGGTGAGGGCGACTCCGGCAGTGCGTGGTCAGAACCGCCCTCCCTGCGCATGACGACCCGCCTTGTCCTCCCCCGTGGCGGGCGGCCCGCGGCGCACTCTCCACGCGCAGTGCTGTTCTCAGCTCATGCCTTTTTCCTCCAACTTAGCCAATTCTACAAGACTTCCAGAGCCAGCTCAAGGCTTATAACTCTGCAAACACGAGCTGCCATCAAGCCGTGCCTTTCTCTTGAAAAGGTGGCAGGGTGACGGGAATGTATAGTCTTTCTTTTTGCATGAGGAGAGAAACATTCGTGTCCAACAGGGATTCTGAGAGGAGAGTGAGGCAGGAGCGCCAACACACCTCTTCTTTTAAGACAAAATCCTCATAAATTTACCCAAGTTTCTCTGTAATAGTTTTAGTATATGAATAAATAAATACTTTTACTTGCGTAAAGTCCGTGCATTTATTTTATAATTGCATTGGTTATATCTTTTTACTGTAAGCCTATTTAAAGTCTACTTTGAATTAAAAGCACTGGCAGAGTGAGGCAGTATCAACTGGAATAGGTGTGGGGGCACGTAGTGAGAATAATTTTCATAACCTGAATGACGGATTTATTTTAGAAATATGGCACACACTTGCGGCAAACACGGACCTGGCAAAAGCTCTGTGATGCTGCCACTGCGGGTATGCCTGGAGCCTGGTAACTACGGCCAGCAGCTAACAGGGGTGAAGCACCTCCCAGAGGCCGCGCCCCGGCCAGGTGCTTCTCATGCTGCATCTTACCTAACCCTCAAAATCGTTCTGGAATGATACGCTTATTTGCCTCTTTGTACAAATGAGGAGAACAGGCCTCATAGAAGCGAAATAACTTGCCTTGGTCTCGCAGGAATCCACGCAGCCTGATTCCAGAGTCTGACTGCTTAATCAATACACCACACGTTCTCTAAGGAAGGCGGCCGAGGCATCCGGAAATAACCCTGTGTGAAATCCTGCCTCAGCCCTTTGAGCCCTGTGAAAACGTCAGGGCCAGTTAACTTCCCTGCCTTCCCGTTTTCCCGTTTTCAAATACGGACTTTGATTTAAGATGTTTCTCACTGTGGAATAAGAACTAGAGAAATATATATCAAAGGCTTCGCGCAGCTAATTCTCAGGGGGTCGTGGTGAAGATTAAACCTGAAAGCCGCTGTCATCCATAAAGCACTAAATAACAAGAATAACGGGCGGCCCTGCTGTTAGGAGACCATCCTGGGCTTGTTCTGGGAAAGAGCAGGAAACTGCCTTGTTCAGTTTTGCCAGATTCATTTGTTTCTCCTCTCATGAACACAGTTCCAATTATAACGCTTGCTTCATCAGAAAGGTAGAACGATAATTTCCTGGTGGGCCAGTTGCAAAGTTTAGAATGTGTTTGTCATGACTGGAAATGTAACCAGTGTGTACCCCGAAATGGCATGTGTTTCTTTGCTGTGTATTGTTACAGATACATCATAAATAATAACAATTAAATACCATTGCATCTTGGATAAGAAATGGGAAAAAAGAACCTCAAACAGACAGCAACTTTAAGTCAATGTCAGCTTAGACAAGGTTTAGTTGCTGAAGTAATTTGAACATAATTATCACTAATTCCCAGATCATTTGTTTCACATATTTCACTTTTAATTTTAAAATTCTCTTTTTTATATATCTGCTGCATTTAAGGAGAATCTCTACTAAACGACATCTAAGTGAAATATTTCATTTGTTGAAAGTATGGCCAATGGGTCAAGTTTAAGGGCACTTTTGAAAGAATCGCTCATTAATTATGGGAGTGATTCTATTTTTCATTTCATCTGACAGTGTGTGCCACTGCTCCTTTTTGAAATTCACTAGTCCTTTCGCTTCCATGGCTCTATGTTCTCTGGCTGGGAGTATGAGCATCCAGCTGTTGACTATATTGTTTAATCATTTGTAGCTATGGAAATGTTAATTAACCTCCCTAAACTGTAAAACAGTGATAACTTTAGTCTTTAATCTCATAGGGTACATTTAATGATTAAAAGGGTTGGTGAATGTAAGTTGTTCATACAGAAGACTTCATAAAACCTGAGATATTATGCTATAAGCTATAGAGTTTATCATTATCATCATCACTTTCTCACTGCTCTTTCTCAGTCTCACTCATGGGGACCCCCTTCCCTAGTCACCCCTTAAACCCTGCTCTCTCGCAGGATCTGACTTCTACCCAGGGCTCTTCTCATTCTTACATATATATTCCCTGGACAACATCGCTGTTCTTCCCTGTTAATTATAGTCTCTGTGCTATTTTTAATCCAGCCAGCCATTCAATAACATTTTTGAGTATTCATAAGCCAGTCATTCTTCAAAGCTTTGGAAACACAGCAGTGAAGAGAAGAGCCAAAATCCATGCCATCACTTAACTGACCTTCTAGAGAGCGAGAAGAAAGAGTCACTACATGAATGAACAAGTGGATGAATAAATTAAAGAATTAAATGTCAGAAGGTAAAGACCACAGAGTAAAATAAAGTGGAAGAAGAAGAAACAAAGAGTGCCAGAGGCAGGAGAGATTGTCCTTATATAAGCTTGACAGGGATGTCTTATTGACAGTGACGGCACTTGAGTAGAAAGCTGAAGAAAGTGAGTGAGCAAGCTCTGCTTCTATCTGAGAGACACAGCGGCCAGTGCAAAGGGCCTGGGGTGTGAGCATACTCCGGGATTTGCAAATCAATCTGATGCACGCACAGCCTGCAAGTGGGAAAGTGGAAGAAAATGAAGAGTACCAAGCAGCAAAGCACGCTTGGCAAAGCATGCTAAGGCCGTGCTTTTCCTCCAGGAGATGAAAAGCCGCTGGGGCACGGGAGTAGAGGGGTGGCTGCCATGCTGAGACTGGACCACGGGGCAGAGGGGCAATGCTGGCAGCAGATAGAGCCAACGGGAAGAACTGCAATAATCAAGGCAAGAGCTCTGGATGGCCTTGGCCGGCTGTCGTGGAGGCTGAGAAGGGCCTGAGGCTGGATAGACTATGAAGGTAAAGCCAGCAGAATTTGCTGTCGGATGTGGGATGAGAAAGAGTGGTCACAGACGACTGACCACCCTGGCCTGGATGTAGGAGCTGCGAGAAGGGGCTTTGTGACACAAGGACGAGCAGGACTGGCTTCCGCACACTGCGTTTGGGACAGCATTAAAAGCCGGGCGCTACGCGTTTGAGACGCACGCAGGAGCTGGATGCCACTTAGCGAGAGAGTGCAGGTAAAAGAAGTTAGCAATTTCACGTTTCAGAATTCTTAAGTGGTTGAAAAGATGAGGAGGGGCTAATAAAGGAAACTGAGAAAGATTAGAAATAAATGGGGGCATCACAAAAGAGCGGTAAATAATACATATTTTGAGTTTCAAAGGAGGAGTCAACAAAACGTATTTCAATTGCACATATAAAATATCTTTTGGATACCTCAACCTAGATATACCACAGGTATCCAAAATCATTTAAAACTGACCTAAGACTGATTTATCCTATCCCTTTTCCTCTTCAAGCCTTCATCAGCTGTCTTGTCTACTATTACAACTGCTTCAGACTTGTCTCCTCAAACTCCAAAAGTAACCAAAGCCAGAAGATTTTCTCCTATCTTTTCTCCTACATGTTTTAAAATCTTAAACATTTTGACAGGTTTTAAAATTTTACTTCGTATATAAAAGTGCTTAATCTTCCTGGACTTATTGTTGTGTGGGGTGTGAGGTAAGGATCAAAATCAATTTATTTTTTGAACGAATAACCAATTGTCAGAGTACCACTTACTGACTATTCTCTTTCTGGTTCCAGTCAGGGATAGTACTGCCTCTCCTGGAAGGAGGGAAAGGGGCATGTATAGAAAAAATGTGGGGGCTGGTGGCATCCAGTGCCCGGGGCAGGGATACTAAGTTATTGGACAGTCCCACACAAGGCAGTGCGGTGCAGTGGTCCCTCCCCACATGAGCCTGTGACGTCAACCCTTTCCTACTTAAGCAGTCCACACATCACAGATCTGCTTCTGGGCTGCTATGTTCCATTGAGCTACATATCATGTGCTGAACCAATTCCGTACCATTCTGAACACTGTGGTTTTATAATATATCTTGATACCTGGTAAGACAATTTCCCTCACTTTATTATTCTCCTTCAAGGCTGGGTTAATAAATGACTTTGCATTTCCAAATACATCTTAGGATCAGTTGCCAAGTTTCATTAAAAACACTATTGAGTCTTTGGAATTGTGTTAAATCTACAGATCAATTTGGAATAACTGATTTCTCTGCAAAAGCTTTCAATAAAGTTTTATAATTTTCCCCTTAAAATTCCTGCATATATTATGTTAGACATATCCTAGGCAGTTTATATTTTTGTTATTGTTGAAAATGCTCCCTTTTTATATGTTCATATTATATACATTGTTCTTATAAGTATATATTCATATGTAATTTTAAATCTGGTTTGTTGAAGCTAGTATTTTTAATGTACAGAACAGCTTTGATCAGTGTTTAAAATGCATTTGATTTCTCTATGTTGGTTATTACACATTATGTCCCTCATGTGCTTTCTTATTAGTTATAATACATTGGAGATTATTTTTTGTTTTCATGTAGACAGTTTATTTGCAAATACTTTTTATCTCTTCCTGTCCTCATATTTGTTATTTTTATTTTTTTCTTTTTGTTCAAGCTGGAGCCTCCAGTAGAGCAATGCATAGAAAGAACGATAATGAGAACACTTATTTTGTTACTGATATTAACACGAATGTTTGTGTCATTTCGGTAATACAATGGTATAAGCTATAGTTCTGGTGGATTCTCTTAATCAAGTTAAGGGAAGGCTTTTGTCTTTCCCAGGCCCACTCCACATCTTCATTGGATATAAATTTTATCAAGTGCTGTTTGTGCAGCTAGTGATAAACCCCTATGATTCTTTCTCCTTTACCTATTAAGATAGTGAATTACACTAATGTATTTTTGTTACATTTTGCTTATGACCTTTGCATCTATTTTCTTGAATGGGATGACTCTAGTTTTCCCTTTCTCATACTGCCCTCCCTCTTCTGGTTTTGATGCAAAGGTTATTCTAGTCTCATGAAATTAGAAATGTTTGTGAATAAATGTTTGGTAGGAATCACCTACTTTTTAAAAAAAATGGTTATATCTTAAGTATATTTATCTTTATGGTCTCTTATATTCATTTAAAATATTTTCCAAGTTTTAATTTTTGTGTACGTTTGTATTACAAAGATTATTGATATTTTCATCTTGATGTTCAAATCCATCATTATTTTTCCCTCTGACATTGCTTACGTGACCCAGGCACTGAGTCATTAAAACAGCACGTCAACGCACCAGACTCAATGCCAGCCCTACTGCAACTCCATAGTAAGCCTACCGTACCGTCCAGCTTCCAACTCTGAGCCTCTGCAGGAGGTTCAATGTTCACGTGCTATTTTAAATTGATTAAAATAGCATCTCTTTATTCCTGGAGGAATTCAGTTGCTATTTGGTATGGATTTATCCCTTGATTGGATATATGGAAATCAATAAAGAAGGCATGAGACACTGCTTTTCACCTACTGAAGTAATAACTTCCACATTCAATGCAATAAAACAATTATACTTTGCTCCCTGCTTCTGGCACTACATCCTTTTATTTTCCTTTTCTCCTCCAGAAAGTATCATGGCAATAGGAATGAAAGAAAATGAATTGATGTATAACTACTCATTTAATCAAGATTTATTGAGCATCTAATACATGCCTGGTTTCCAAGGGATTCTAGACTTAAAGGTGTATTTGAAGGCAACACTTTAAAAACAAAACTGACACTTATGTCCTTATGGACAAGAATCTGTTTACTGCACTATCTGTAATTTAAAAATATATAAAATATATATTCAACAGTGGGGGAAATCATTCAGTAAATCCTACATAAGCTGTTTGTTCAATCATGGAGTCATCCATCAATAAACTCCAGTATTTCAGCGAGAGCAAATGCGGCAGGCGTCTCCGTGCTCTCTGCGTGGCGACGCGGAGGCTGATGAAATGGACCCCACGGTCGTGTGAAAGGCGACGCAAAGATGGCTGCAGCTGTGTAAGCGGTTTATGCAGAAGTCACACTGCAAAACGCACGCCTTCCGAGCAGCCAGTCCAGCTGCCAGCCACTGCTTCCAGTTCACTGCTTCCAGTTCACTGCCGTGATTATATAGCCTGTTTCCAGTTGCCTCGCCGTGCCTCTCCATGCCATGTTTTACTAGAAGGGCAGTGTTTTTGCCTCCTCACGTATCACCCACTGCCTGTGAGCTTAGAAGCAGTTTCCATTTTCGTGCACCTAATCTTACATAATGCCAAATATGTAAGTTTCCATTTATTTTTAAAAGAAAAAACAATTATTCCAAATATAGATTTTCCAAAATTTGAGTGTATACCTCCTTTAAATTTTTAAGCAATAGCACAATTCTGATTTTAAATATCAAGATATTGTTTGTATGTAAATAAAGTACTTTTTAAAAGTTCATTATTCAATTGTTTGCTCCCACAAAACTGCTGAGTACAACTATTTTGCTTAAAGTAATATTTAATCTAACACGTCATCATCCCTTCTTGTTGTTCTTGCCGTTATTTTTATGAATACTTAGGTTAATATCTTGAAAGGCTACCTAAAGCTTTTGTTGTTGTTGCATGCCGAATTATAAGTATTCCCCAGGATAACAATCACTGATTTAAAATCACTTTAAAGCTTAAATCTTCCCCCTCCCTGAACAAGGATCCAAGTGGAAAGAAAATCAATTGCACTTGTCACGCGGGTCCGGGCTCCAGGGACAAGGTCGATGGCGACACAGGGCACAGATACTGCCGCTGCCTGCAAACTGTCCAAACAAGAGCTTTCCAATATGCATTGGTGCAGTTATTTGTTGATATAATTGATTTTAGAAATATTCTTTAGACTGTAAATAACTTTCTACAGTTGATGCTTTTCTTCAAAAAAGGTATATATTCTGGTGTGTGGGGGGGCTTTTAAATTTTTTTCTTTATTATTAAAGAGGTTAGAGTGTACTGAAGCAGAAGAATATTAAGCTTTGAAGTGAGACAAATTTCAAATTTGGGTGCACGTCCTAGACGCACTCTTCAACACCTGTTTGTGCCGGGTTGGAAACGCAGGCCTTTGAAGTTCTGCTTTTCTAATTGCACAGTTGTCGTAGGGATCAAATTAGGAAATGCCAACAAGGCAGGCATCAGGCTCAAAGGAGAGTCTCAGCAAGAGCTAGACTGTTTTATTAATAATATTATACTACTTACTTTAAAACCATTTAAATGTTAAACATCATTGTGGATGGCTGTACACTATTTTAAATTAAATAAACTATAATTTACTTAATCACCACCTAATCCATAAACTGACATTTAATACCTAGAACATACCTAATATTATGTATCCAGTGGAAGAAAACAGAAAAGACTAAAGTTCAGCTTGGAATATAGTTTATGTCTAAGGAATACACTGGTATTCAAAGTGGGTGGAAAAATTGAGCAAAGACCACCATAGCTCTACAGATAGAAAAATGATTTTGTTTAAAAGACAGAAATATGACATCATCAGCCAATAAGAGTTTTTATGTTTATCTATTAGTAATCATAGGAAGGAATAAACTAAAGGGGCAAAGGCTCCATTAAGAATGAAAGTAAATGCGGATAACAATACATCTATCAATATCAAATAACGGATCGATTGGTAAGCATGCCAGCAAAGCTGGGGCCACAAAAACCTAGTCTTTCAGGATTGAGTATATGGCTATAAAACCACAGAGTGCTACTAAAATGCATTGCTTTTCAAAACTTCTCTTCTGAGATTGCACAAAAATAACCTAAATAAGACTTGGGAGAACGCCAGGAATTCCAGCGTGACCTAAACAGCAAAGACGTGTGGGGGCCACGGCTCCCACAGAAGGACCAGCCACAGGGCCCCCAACTCCTCCCCACGCGAAGGCGGCTTCAGCCCATCCACGACGGGAGAAAGCACCGCCTGGACTTCTCTGATCCGCGCTGCGAACGCACGTGCGGGAAAGGGGGGCCGTGTGCGTTCCTTCTCCGCTGAGCTCCTTCGGCCGCGCACGCCCCGGCTTACCAGTGAAAGACGCCAGCAATTCGCAGCCCAGGTAGCCATCAGCTAAGAGCCTCAACCTCTGCTTTAATATCTCAGAAAAATCTATCCGGATGGGTGGAGAACATTTCACCAGGAGAAAGGGGCTTCGGCACGACTCCTCAACTCTTGTGCACCAGATAAAACACAAAGAAGGAGCTGAGTCCCAGAGGAAATCAAAACAGATGCCCACTGGAGCCTGGATTATGAATCAAAAACGGCTTCCCTTGCTCTTGCTTTTTGGATCAGATTTGTAATGAATGGATTACGTTTGCATTACGAAGTATCATAAAACATCATTTTTGTCATTTTGATGTACAACTAGATAAAAAAAAAAGCAACCCAAGAAGTATCAACCATGACAGCTCGAAATTGTTTGCTTTTTTCTGTAATCTTTAGTATAACTTAGGTAACCTATAAAAGATCCATTTGAACCAATTAGTAAATGAAGTAAAAACGGGCAAATTTCATGGAAATGGTGGTTTTAGCAAAACCGCTGCTAATATTGCCAGTGCAGAAATTGTCATCTACAGAAAAATAAAAGAAAATAACAAAATATATGACTATAATTTTTAAGTTCATGCCAGATGTTTAAAACAGATTTTCACCAGGTGGCAGTCTTTTCTTTAAGCATGGTCAAAACAAGCTCAGCCTGCTTTACCTCGTCTATTAGGTGAGCGGACATCCCGCATTTATTCTGACGCTGCAGCGTTTTACTGCCCGAGCTCCTCCGAAAACTGACCCCTTGAGACCCCTAAGGGTCGTTTTACTCTTTCATCATCTCTGCGTCTTTCTCTCTGTTCAGACAGGAGTCACACCTGATCTGCGGACTGCCAGCCTGCTTAGCTCATGCCTGCCTCTCGCGGGTCGCGTCAAGGCCCTGGCCCCGTCCAGCGGAGCCTGGCGTCCAGGGAGCCTCTCCTCGGCCGCGCTCTGGGACTCACGAGCTGTGCCTGCACGGTGCATCCTGCTCGTGACACCTGGTGAGCCTGAAGCACGCGGCCTTCAAGGCAGCGCCGCAGGCGTGGCCGTGACGCAGGCGTGGCCGTGACCGTGGCAGGATCTACCAGCGCGGCCACGAGCACCCGGCACCTGACGAAGCTCTGCGCGTTTCTCGTCACGACTGAGGCAGCTGTTGTTATTTGCCATTTCAACTTAAAGAATAACCGTCGGGCCACATCAGTAAGTAGTAAAGGGTGAAAGTCGGGTTTGAACGTGTATTTGTCTCTGATCCTTCTCACCATGAAACAGCTCCTCTTTCATTAAACAGGCCTCCACACAAGTGTGTATAGTTAGGGGTTTTCCTTGTTCCACAAATAACGTAAGGCTGGAACTAAAGGGATAAAGGTCTGTGGCAGATACTTCTATTTTATTCCTGAGCTGCTCTCAGCGTCGCTCTCCTCACATCTGGGTAAGGTGCTGGTTCGAAGAGGCGTGGGTGGGGGAAGCGTGTGTCTGTGGGGTGATACGGAAACGCCCCCAGCTCTCTCTGAGAGAGAGGTTAGAAATTGAGACTTCGCTCCTTGGTTGAAAGAATCGGGCCGCCTGGACTCCTGCATCAGGGCTTAGTATAGCATGGTTGAAAGCAGGAGAATTCACGCAAAAGCGGCTCTAAAATGCATGCTTTAACGACCGCTCCCTCCGAGTCAGGCACTAAATTTAGGCTGGAAAGCACCAAATGGCACTTGCAGCGCACTCTCCCAAGGCTGTTAATTCAAGGCCAGGCCGGAAGAACCCGAAGCTCCTCAGGCGATAAAGGTGACGGACTCAGACTCTTGGATAAAGTATGCAAGAGAAGGACGAACTGGCAGCAGCTGACATTTAACTTACCAAATAAAAATGGGTGATGCTTAAATATTTATTCGGTAGATAGAGCCAAGTTACATGTGTGTGCAGCAGAAACAGTTCATATGGATTTCATACGGGTTCCGCCGAGGTGAAGATTTTATCACATTATTTGGCACAACAGGAAAAGCCATCCGATGTGCCAATACGTTGCCATGCCCAGAGGCGCTGAAAACGTGCTTGGCACCTTTCACCATCTCCAAGGCCACGTGCCGACAGCGGGCTCTTTCCTCTGGCACTGATGTCGCGTTTCTTCAATTTCTGTGTCTTGCATAATTTAAAACGGATCTTTCTGAGACATCAGCTACTGCTCCCTCACTCCCACAAAAAGGCAGATGTAAATACAATCGTAAAATCATGATTGCAGAGAAACTAGAAGGAGCGAAGATGCATGTCATATGTCATTACTTTTCTGTATCTTGAAGCTGCAATCGACTGCTCTATTAGATTTCTTGAGGTCAGGGGCTTCTTTGTAATCATATTTCAACAATCTTTTGGCCAAGGACATTTTAAAAATAATGTGATGAAGAGAAGAAATGAGGAAACGTGATTCCTTTACTGAGATCTGCTCGCTCACACCGTCCCCGCACTCCCCGCTGTGCCGTCGTGGCTTGGGCTCCTGAGGTCCTGCTGTCCTGCTGTCGGTGATTTGGGCAGCAGCGGCCAGTGACTCCATATCAAGGAGGCTTGCGGGACCGTCAGCCTCTGTGGGATTGACCAGAGAGCCCTGAGAATCTCTTCCACACCTACGAAACTACGCTTCCAAGAAAAGCAGCTTCATTTTTTCCCATCATTTTCAGTGTGTAGGTAGGTGCGTGCACACGGGCACGTTCACACGCGTGTGCTTCTGGGCATCTCTTAGAAAGAAGGTGGATGTGAAAAAGGAGTAAGTTCTGGTTGGCAGGCTATTTTCATATTTCAAGTTCATATTTTCACATGTGGAATAGAAAGATTACAGGTAGACATCAGCAAGTACTGTAGGAGTCTCCAGTCCTCCTAAATGCAGCCTTCACGTACTGGACGTGTGCAGAAGGAGGAACAGAAACCAGGTCAGGCAGCGGAACGTGGAAGGTGCAGTTTCTACGCGTCCCGGATCCAGCAGCTGCCCTTGTCCTCGTTGACAGGCTTCCAACCCACCTCAAGGGCACAAGGGGTGGGGGGGGCCGAGCAGCGCCCGCCCAGCTGGCGCCTCTGCGCCCCGCAGCGCCCCCGCTCCGCCCACGCTCGCAGCTCGCCTGAGGGCAGAGAGGGTGCTGAGCAGGAGCTCCTAGGCCGGCCACCTAAGAGTGAGGAGAAAGCGGGCTGGCCAGGCCTTCCCCAGGGACTGGAAGAGCAAAGCGGGGCATACATTCCAAAAGGAGGGCAGGGAGAGGAAGGCGCGGCGGAGCTTTCACCTAAGTCACGTCTACGTCCGTGAACGTGTATGTGTCAGTACCACACCTCCTCACACTGTGACGTTCAGGACGTGAGGGAACGTGACACAGGCTTTAGCACAGTATTGTAAGAGGAATGAAGAGGTGCAGAGGTTAGGGCAGTGGCAGAGAGGAGGGCTGAATCCCACGCTTCACCCGCTACGTAAGTGCGGAAAAGGTTTGGCAGTGTCTGCAAAATAAGTTAGCAGTTAGTGGCCAATAGCTAAGGTCTTGCTTAGGTTCGTTTTCAGATGTCCAATCATAATACAATTTCGGAGGGTTTTCACTCACATCTCCCAGGGTGCAGAAAAGGCACAGGTGCCTCCTTTGGGGAAGAGGCACTGCAGTCTACGGTCACTTTCAGTATCAATGAAGTCTACCAGGTCCTAGAAATCCTGCACCCCGGAGATTTAGGCATTCACTCTAAAGCCGAGCCTCAAAACAACGAACTCCGACCTAGTTCCAGAAACAGCTAGACCTTCTCAAAAGAAAGCCCTACTTTGTGTTACTGTTTCGGAAAATGGGTCTTTTTTCAATCGCCTGTGCCAGCGTCTGCCTCCAACCCTGGGGCCCACGTCGAGCACTGGAAGTGAAGCCCAGTGCCCAGAAGGACCCGCAGGCCCCTGAGAGCAGGAGGGCTGGCTGCGTAGAGGGCACGGCCAGCCCCGGAGCAGCCCGGGCAGGGGGCAGCTGCAGCTGAATACTGGGGCAGTGACGCTGGATCTTCTTTCTTTTATTTTTAAGGGAAGTTCGAACTCTGAGCTTTTATATGAAATATCCAGACTTTCTTTAATGCTGGAAAATAATTTTAAAATACTTAAAGCATCAAGCAGGACAGAGAAAATTACCTGTGACTGACAGTCCTCCTGGGCAGCCAGACTGCATCAGATTAGCACAGCGGTTCTCAGCGTGGGGCCCCAGGCCGCAGTGGCAGCACCTGGGGCTTGTTGGAAATGCAGGGCCCCAGGCCCCTCCTCAGACCAGGGCGTCTGGAGCACTGAGGCCGGGATGCCCAGGAGCGCCTGGTCTAACCAGCCTGCTGGGTGGTGCTGAGGCCGTGGAAGTCTGAGAGCCACTTAGCTGCCTGCTGGAAACAACTCAGCCCACCTAAGAGGTTCGTTTTAAGTGGACTCAATGCAAACTGGGCATAAAAATTGGGGGTCTTTTTTAAACACAAAACACCTCTCTAGCTTTTTCTACTGTGTAGCCAAAGTTGAGTTTCCCAAACTCTGACTGAGCAGGGCGGGCTCGGGCCTGGCATCCGCCCAGCGGCGCCAGTTCCTCTGGTCGAGGCCACCTTTTCCACTGCCTTGTTCTGCCCACAGTAAACCCACCTGCCCCGGTCCACCCGCACCCCCCCTCGGTCCACCTGCTGGGAGCCGCTGCCAGCACAGCCCACTGCCCCAGCGGAGGTCTTCAGAGACCCTCCCCGGGGGTTAAGCTGGCAGTGGGCGTCCTGGAGTGAACGCACCGTGCTCCCCGCCCTCCCCGGCGGTGTCGAGGTGTGGGCAGCCCCTCCTACTGCCAACGACCTGGGGGGGCTGAGGACACTGGGCAGCGCCCCTCGTCCACACGGAGGGGGCCTGGCGAGGCGCCTTGGGACAAGTGCGACTCTCGGTTCCGATTATACGTCTAAATGGCCGACACTGCTGGAAATGTGAAGCCAAGTAAACAGACAATGTGGCACCGAAAGCAAAAGGGCCGTGGAAACAGACAAACCTCACGTGGGGAAACCGCATCCTCTCTGAGCCTCGATTTACTCGTGGATAACAGCGAGCGCCATTGGGGGGCACCAGGTAGAGGACGTGGGGGCCCACGTGGGCAGCGAGAGGCTGGCTGAGCCCCGTCCCCGCGCCCCTGGCTTCACCCCCATCACTCAGCACGGGCCGCACAGGAGGCCGCTCCCGCGCCCTCAGGCGGGCTCGGGCATCCGTGGGGCGAGGGAGGGCGGACGACGCGACCTCTCCTCGGAAAGTGGCAGCAGTGCAGGAACTTGCCGCAAAAGACTGTCAGGGGATTTAAAGGCGGAAGTGCGGTAGAATGGGTCATAAGAGAATGCCCGGCACGTTGCGATTCTCAAGTATTAACAATTACTATTATCCCTTGACCTATAGCTACTGTGGTAAAATGTAATATATGTTTGCAGTGAACCTCTCAACCTACTCACTTTTTCAAATTATGTGTTATTTGTGAGAAAAATCATCCAATCTCCTACTGCTAATTGAGGATTCTACAATATCTTGGAGAGTGGGAAATGCAGACTATAAAGTCCTGAATGCATACTTATTTCTAGTTAATGCTTTACTTGTGATGATGTTATGGCCCGAAAGCTGTACACTTGCCCCATGGTGCTGGAGCAGCTGAACAATGGGGCCGGGCTCTCCAAGCCACTCACATCCATGTCCTTCCCTCAGGGACTCCAGGAGCCAGGCAGGAATGTTCCACTTACGTCGTGCATGGGACGGCAGGGGAGTTGCCAAATTAAACCCACGGCACTCACCCATCCTCATCTCATTTAAGGAAAAAGGAGTGATGCATTGGCTGATAAATTTGCAGCTATGAATTTTTCTCACTCCCCAAACCTCTGCTTCTGAGCAGGGCGAGTGTTCTCCAGAAGGCTCTCCCCTGCGCTTCGGCTCTCAGAGGCTCAAAGCTCCCGCTGTGGGATTATTGCCAAGTGTTTCTAACAAGTGAGTCAAACAATGGGGATTTGGAACAATGACATATAAGAAGTTAATTGATGCAGAAAATGAGTGCATAAGAAAGAAACTGGGATAATGAAAATGTGAGCACTCCTTTTCTTCCTAAATGCTTGAAAAACTGGTCCTTGAAAAGAACATTTTAAATTCTACACTACCTAAATCTTCATTTGCTTGTGTTTCAGATATTAAAGCAATAAAACCCTACTAATTTTGCCTCTAATCAGAGAATAAAGGACTATTGTAAGTTGCTAGAAAAAAGCATTTTGAAAACAGTTACAAGGCATTCTAATCATAATATGCATTTTTATAATACCAAATTATAATAATATCTTATATCTTTACTTAATTACAAAGATTAAATGACTAATAGTCCTTGATGATTAATTTTTCAGATTATTATACTCAGTGAGGAAATTCAACCAATATATTGCTTACTGAAAATGTAGTTTCAAAGCCTGCATCATAGCCCATGAACCCGCCCCCCTCCGGACCCCAGAGGCGGGGTGAGGCCAAACTGGGGTGGGCTGGCCCAGAGGAACAGAG
>PVKH010015528.1:0-16056 GCA_004027955.1 Chaetophractus vellerosus | reverse complement strand
CCCTGCCCGTGGCGGCTTTTGCCTGTCCGTGGCAGCTTTTTGCCCTGCCCACGGCGGCTCCGGCCCGCCCATGGCGGCTTGCCATTCTCAAGGCGGTCTGCCCGCTAGGAGAGGTCCCCGGGAACCGAACCCAGGGCCTCCCATGTGGTTTCCCAGCGAGCTCTTTATCCACTGAGCTATCTAGCCGGGCCCTTATTGTGATCATTTTAATGAAAATATTTTACAGTGGGTTTTACACATTTATGACTACTTATAAATAGAATACCAAGCACAATTTAATCTTGTTTTGTAAGCTAAAGTTTTATTTTAAATGTCAAGAGTTGCACTATGCATTTACTATAGTGATGCTCTTAGGCACCATTGATGCATAAAGTATAGTTTGCTTCTATGATAAATGGCCCTACTTTGCTATGCTGTTTTAATTTTTATATTTATTTGTATAGTTTTTATGTTTTCTCCTTCATTGACAGCTGCTTATTTTGTTGCTGTCTTTATCTTAAAATCTGACACTGTTTTACCTTTCTGCCTTTTAAGTGCTCCTTCCAGTCTACTATAGGCTAGTAATCAGTTTATTAGATCAGTATCTAAAATTAAGAGTAAATAAGCTAGGAAAGCTTGATCCACTTTCTCTTCTGAGAAAATCATTTGATCTTTGATGCATAAAACTTGTTACCAGTTTTGAAAATTTAGTTTGCTTATTTCTTGGTTCTGATTTTTGGCTTTATTTCTAGTAGCTGAAATTGTTAGGTAGCAGGTTAAAGTGTATTGGTAAATGCTCTGGGGCTGAATCTGTTCTCTCAATGAAACAACATTATGGATTTCAATTAGGTGTACTGGATTATTAGTTAAGTACACAAACTTAAAAAAAAAAAACAATTTAAAGAATGTCTGAGGTAATGCTTATTTTCAACTCTGCCTGATTCCCCATTTATACCATTTTGAAAAATGCAGTCACTGGCTGGGGGGGAGGGGCAGCAAGGGCACAGGGATGGGGAATAGAGAATGAATGGCGAAGGTTTATAATTGCAGCTGTGGAGTCAGGGAGAGAAGGCCCACTAGGAATCTGCTTATATTGCCTAGTGATATCAGCAATTTTAAGGCTCTAAGAGCAAGGTTATGTAATTTTCTGTTGCAGTGCTGAGGTTTAGGGGCATAGGGCTGGGAAAAAAAGATGATTGGATTGATTTAGGGATTTGAAGGACAGATGTGGCAGTATATTGAAGTTTGAGATATTGGACGCTCTTATCACTGATTAGGTTGGTGCAGAGGGATGGGATAGAAAGCATGAAGGAGTTGATCAGTTTGAAGAAAAATAGGAATGAAGAAGAGATTGGAGATCTTAATGAAGTATAAAATTAGAAGTAGTAATTAAGAGAGCTGGGGGAATAGAGAATATTGCAGAAAATAGAAGCAACAGCTTGAAATTGCTATCCTTCAGGAAGTCTTTCTTGACCTATCGAGTCTTGTTAGTTGTTTTTCTTTGTGCTGTGACATCTTGTACTATTATCAAAATCCTTATCTTATTATATTATTTGATGTTTACTTGTCAATCTGTATTCCCCACTGTGAACTCCTGAGTACAGGGACTTTTTATTTTTAATTTTTGGTTTAAAGTGCCTGGGATCTATTATGTTCCTAGTAGGTGTTGAATTTAATAGAATGAACAGTGGAATTTAATAATATTCACATTGGGATAATATTGTTTGGGACGATAACCTACATGGGAGTTGGTGAAGTTGAGAAGAGGTTAGAAGTCTTCATAATAGAAGAGGTATGAGATAGGGGCATGGGTAATATATCTTCATACTATTTATCCAATATTAGAAATGCAAATAACTATTTTGCCTTGCCCTGATTTTTTAAGGTTTTGAGCATATTTATGTCATTCCTCAGTTATTTATTTTGCTTCCCTGTTGCTCACTTTAGAACAAAAGTTTTTCCAATTTTTAAGTATAAGGTTCTATATTTGAGTGTCTCTGATCTACTTGAAACCTGTCTCCTGCTTCTTAAGAGAATTGTGATATATGTGCAGAGTCTGGTCTGTGGAAGGAAGAATAGTCTGATGGAGTCATAGAAATATGAATGAATCCAATTAGCTGTTTTTGATATTGCTGTGAGACGTTTATTATTTGTAAAATTTGAATAACTATCCTTCTGTCAGATTTTCTCTGTGGAATGTATCAGATTATGTATGTAAAACATTTACATAGGAGATAGCAGGTGTTCAGTGCAGATTTCTTTATAAATGCCTATTGCTTTTAAATTACTTTGACTTTATAGAATTACAGGTAGAATTGAACCTCTGCATATTTTTATAGGACTACTTGCCTACCTTCTTTCAGGAACAGAGGGAACTGATTGGGTAGTATCACTTACTGAGACTGCATCGAAATTCTGAAAGTCTTTAAAAATTCTTTAGGCCAACCTTTTATTCATTCATGACAAAACCAAAAAAACAGAAAGATGAGGTGATTTGCCCTAGGATGTGGTTGGTTATACATTCCAGATTATATGTCTGTGTTTCTAAATCTCAACACTGTGTCTTTTCCCAGTGTCTCTGCTATAAGTAACAGTTAACTATTTCCCTTTTATTCCTTAAAAAACAAAACAAAACACACACACCAAAAAACCAAACTGCTAGCATTTATTTAGTCCTTTCTTTATTTTACTTTCATATTTGAGATGATACTACAATATTGGACCCACTTTAAAGTGGTGAGTACGGTATACCCTTGAAGTGTTTTCATTAATTCAGAGCATAACTGCATGTGCCTTAATTATTAAGTATTATAAATCACTTTGAAAATGTAAGAACTTCATTTATTTAGACACTTACTGAGACTTCTAAATTTCCTGATTAGAATGTGACTTTTATCTGACAAAAAGAGCTTATCCTTAAAAATTTTTGTTGCTTTGAGATGTTTCACAAGCTTCCTTTAAGAGACACGGCGACCCAATTATGGTCACGTTTCAGCAGCCAGACTTTTTTTTTCCTTCTAATTTTCCTTTGGTTTGAAGTGAGTTTTTTTTCTTTTTTCATGATCCCCCCCCCCCCCATTTCAACTCCTAACATTTAGTCTAAAGCAGTTCTTCTAAGAGTAGCTGGTTGTGAACTGTTTGTTATTGGTCTTCTATGAGATAAGTTGCTTGAGCCAGAATATAAACCAATGCCCTGCTTCCTTCATTGAGAAAGCTTTGCTATGATAAAAGCTGAAGTAATGGTGTGCATGGTGATGCAATTGTTTTACATTCTGCTGCAAACTCCTTATCTCATTGTGAATTTGTAACAAATAGTTACTAGATTAGCGCATGTTGGCAGACCGTATTCGAGCTAGTGGATTATTATATACGAATGCTTTTCATTTATTCATTCAAGGCCTTGGGGGGACAGCGAAGAAAAAAACAGACCAACAAAACACCAAATCTCATGGAGCTTATTTTCTACATCTATTAGAAATACTGTTGTTATTTATTTCCCAGGGAAAATTTACTTTTGTTATAGTAAGCTGTATTCTTGAGTTTATGGTCTTGTGCATAGAAGCCTTTGACTTAATTATATATATCTTTACATATAATGGTAATAATTTCTTTTAATTACTGTTTTATCATAGATCATCTTTTTCCCCCTGAGACTTATGAAACCTTTTGAAAGCAAAGTAACTGTGGTTTTGAATCACCTTCCAGTTATGTTTGAAATTAGTGTTTCTGAAGCAAGGACTTTTTTATTTAGAAGGAGATGTAGGAACTTATTTCCAATTAAAGAGAACCGTGATAACATGAATTAATTAAGCAGCATGTCTGGATGGGACAGTAACTTAAGCAGTCATTGTCTGGTTGCCTTTTTTTATATTACTGACAATCTTTTGTCAGAGTACTTTAGCAGTTATGCTGAAATATTAGCATTTTAATGATGAAATTAGAAGACTAGCAAATTAAATTGATGAAAATCAGTGAACTAATGCAGGGGCTCTCCAACTTTAGTGTGCATTAGAATCACCTAATGGCTTTGCCACACTTGCCAGTGAGACTGCTGGGCCTCACTTTTAGGCTTTCTGATTTAGTACATTTGGGGTGAGCCTGAGAGTTGCATATCTAATAAATTCCCAGGTGATGCTGATGCTGCTGGTCCAGGGACCACACTTTGAGAACCAGTGCTCTCATGTCATCCAGCAGTGTCCCCCTGATTTATCAGTAAACACTAATTTAAATAAGAGTTTTTGCAGATGGTGATTTAAAAAAAACTCCGCAGGTAAACTAAAAGCCAAGAAAGAAAATTAATGTTTTTCTTAATCCTTATTTTAGTAGGGTGATTAATGGAAATGTGGAGAATTACTGTGAGTCCATCTTTGTGATTTTAAACATAGAGAGGTGGACTCAATACTTGTGATGCTCTTTTTTATCCCCCTAAGTGCAGTTGTTCCCAGAAATACTAAATTCAAATTTGGATGCCCCATTCATATTATAGGTAATAACATTTATAATCAGGATTGCACTGATTATATAGAGGCAAAATTTTATCTTATCAGTGGAAAGATAATAAACCTCCCTTGTATTCTTACATTCATTCATTCATTCAGTCATAATTTACTTAGTGTATATGGTGTGCTGTGCACTGTATATACTTTATGTTTACACAAATAATTATAAATTGTGATAAAGGATTTTGAAGGAAAAAGTACATGATACTATAAATTAGTGTAATGGAGGAACTTGTATGTCAGAATTATTGAGGATACACATGCAGTGTTCAGGTGAAATAGAAATCTGTTTTTGGAATAGTAATCAGTTTTTAAATTAACATTTCATAATATATTGACTTTAGCCTTCATGTATTTAGTGAAAAGTAAAAGGTTTAACATTTCTCATGAAGCCAAATAAAAAGTATTCAGTTACGTCATTTCTAGGAGTAAATTTTGGCAAATCATTCTTTAACTTTGTTGTTCTGATGGAACAATGAAGTTTTTGTAAGAGAGATTGATAATCTAATTTCTGTTCTGTTTTTATCATTTTTAAGGACTGTAAATAACTGTAAACAATAAGACCTAATATTGATTTGCAGCTTACCATTACCTCTGGACTATTGTGCTAATAGAGTCAATAGTTTTTTTTTTAATGCTATTACTTTATATTTACAGATTTTCAACCTCACATGGAGTTTTTTTTTTTTTTTAATTTGTTACAGAAAAATAAATCATATGGATTTCAGCCCTCTATTTGAAAGGCAGTCCCCCACAGGATTATGTTTCCTTTATTTGTTTTTTTTTTCCTTTCTACTGTTGCTTTTATAGACAGACTCCAAGGATGCCAGAAGAGTTTTAAAATATATGGACTGTAAGCCTTGCTGCATTTTATGTTTATTAAGTAATTTAAAGAAATATTAAAGGTCAGATTTTATTTTTATCAAACTTAACATCTTGCTTTTAATGATATATACCTATTCCTTTGGGTTCATTATGTGTCATAGTGATTTGTGTTGAGGCATTTCTTTTGTGAACCTCTACCACCAAAAGCTTTTAAATAACAATTGCAGAACTTTACATTTGTAACTTGAGAAACAAGGAAACACATCTGAAAAAAAAAAATCAGAACACTGTTCCGAAACAGTCATACATAAATCAGTGAAATAAAATTCATTGTAAAAGAACATGGTAATTGTTCACTGTAGTTTAATTTACAACTTTTTTTCTGAGCTGTTGAATATAAATTGAATTTAGATATTAGCCAGATATCACATTATTAGCACTTATGGCTTAATATGAAGCATGTGAATAATTCTTTAGTCTTAGCTTCTTTCTTTGATAGTAAACTCACATTTATTTCTGAGATATTTTTACCAAAAGTGTCTCTAGTTTTTAATTATATAAAGTACCACCTTTGTTCTTTTCTTGTCATAGCAAATTTTAAAATTATTTTTCCTTTTTTTCCCTTAGAGTATTTCTTTGGCATGTCTTTTTTCTGTCTTAGACCTTTTGCCTTTTGCTTTGTTCATTCATTCATCCACTTGTTCATTCACTCAAGAAATGTTTATTGAATTCCTACTATATGCCAGCACTTGGCAATATGATGTGGGAAAAAATTAGGAGACTGGGAATGGGAATTCTTCTGTGTCTGTGCTGTCAGTACTGTGCAGTATGAGTTTTATGTGTCTCATGTGATTACCACCACATGATAAGTTTTACCATTTCCATTTTACATGTGAGGATTTAGGTTCAGAGAGAGTAAGGATTTGCATGGAGAACATCGTTTATAAATGACAGAGCTAGGATTTTACACAAAATCTACATGGGACAGATAACGTAGATACACTTGTCTTCTTAGAATGTGTAGTATAGTGTACTCTAGCTTTGTGCTTAATGAAGAAGCCTCATGAACTGCTTGAGAGGATGTGTGTTTTTAACTACCTCCTCAACCCTTCTCCCTTTCAGCCCAAAAGGCCTCTTTAAAATCTATTTTATTTATTTGGCTTTCTCTTAGCAATTCATTTGAAACATGGATTATAAAGTTAAAAAAAAAAAGTCACTGGTCTAGTAGAACTGCAAATGTGTGTGTGTATGTGTGTGTGTGTGTACAGATACAGATACAGATACAGATATATAGATAGATGGATATAGATATATGTAGATATACAATCTTGTATGTAGTAGAAAGTGAGACAGAATGCCAGGTGATAAATGATGGTGATAAGCATTCTAAACCAGTTACAGATATACTATTATGGGAATATAGAGGTAGGTAATAGGATTTTCAATTTGGAGGATGAAAGCTTGTGAAAAAAATGCCATTTGAACTTTGTAGGAAATGGGAGTGGGGCACCATGAGGGTAGGGTGAGAACATTGCAACAGAGGAAACTGCATGATCAAAGACCTAGGGTCAAGGATGCATGTGGGGCAACTAATTAATTTGTCTGGAGATTGATTGATTGTAGGAAATACAGATAAAATTGTTGATTGGTATCTAGATGTGTCAAGCTTTGAATTCCAGACTAAGGAGTTTAGCCTTTTCCTTAGTCAATAGAAGACCTTCAGAAGGTGTTTGAAAAGATAAGGCAATTGTGTGCATCGATACTGATTAGAAATGATTGATTTTAAGCAGCATGTAAAATGGATTGGTGATGGGAAGATCTAGTATCCAGGTGAGAGGTAGTGGCAGTAGGAATAGAAGACTAAGAAACAAATGTAAACGATATTACAAAGGCTAGATTGTTAGCTTTTGGGGACAGGTGGGATTAGTGGATTAGTTACCAAAGATGATTTCAAGGTTTCTTTTCTGGAGGAAAGGGAAGCTCTTGGTACCTTTACGCTCTGTGTTTGAGTATTGGGTTGTATTATTTATACCTTAGCTGGTTCCAAAAAGATTTAGAGTCTGGCATACTTTTTAAAATAATAGGATAGGATAGGGAAAACAAAGGAAATCAGGGTGAAGCCTAAAAGGTGTAGGGATACAAAATTAATCCAACTGGTAAAAATGCAGAGATACATATAATAAAGTCCCTCTCTGGTTGCTGAGATAGGGCCAAAGTTTTACTGTCAAGGTTCCTAGCAAATAGGAAAGCATAGTATTGTATATTGTACTGTCTCAAAAGAAACTAGATTCACAGTCCATGAAATAACGCATTGCATTTATTAAGAATATATCATTTTTTGGTGCTGAGGTGTGAGTATTTTCTCCCATGGAACTCTAGAAAAGAAACATTTTTTATTATGTAGTCAACAGTAACCGCAACTGTATGTCTACAATAAATATAATATTGAGCATTCTTTTGAATCTTGTAACATCTTTGACTTCAGAAAGCTGAGGAAATAGCACTATTACGTAAAAGCAAAAATTTTTTTTTTAAAAAGAGACCATGAAAAGTCTGATCTCAAGATAAGTGGTTTTCAAATTGTGCTTACTGGACTCATAGGGTTTTTACCATGGCCCTCTAGTCCTCCCTCCCCTCATTCCTACATTAATCAAAGCTGCTGTATCTTTATGTGTTATATAGATTGGGTTTTTATTTTATAATTTGGTGTTCAATAAGAGAATTCCATAGTTTAAAAAGGTTCGAAACCACTGATTACAGCAGTAGTTTCCAGAGTGGAGTTCAGGAAGAAAATATTAAGACTTCTATTTATATCCTTTTTGTACCTTAAAATTTCTGTTTTCCTGAATAATTTAGAAGATAAATAATATGTTAAAATCTAGGTATAAATAGCTATATATGATATAAATCATAGATATATATGATTTATCAATAAATATACCTACAATGATGGTCATTACATGTATATATTCTTTACTGATGGGGTCCATGATAAGGTGAGACCCAGTGAACTATAAGGAATAGAGTAACTGTCAGACTTTTTAAAACAATGAACATTATTTCACAGAAGTGAGCCTTCAAAACTAGTTTGTCTGCAGATTTCGGAGTTTTATTGTCTAGCCAACCGATAGCTTACATTGTACATTATAAGGCACAACAATATTCTTTTAAAATCAAACAGAAGTTTCAACTTGTGTTTTTTTATAGTACCAATTTGTAATAACTTACATTTGATATACTTGATATTTTTATAAGTGTTTTTAACATCTTTTATTTCATTTATAACTCAAAACATCCAAGTGAGGCAGGGTTGGTAGGTAGATTTCCCCCTATTTCACAGATGAGAAATCTAGGACATGAGGAAGTGATATTATTTTTTCTCCAACCATGCAGGGCTATAGAATGAAATTCTCCCATTTCTGTGCCTTTTTCACTATTTTTTTAACTTCTTATCACTGTCTTAAATAGTGCCTTCTTAAAACATAGAAGTTGAATAAACATAGATATAGTAGAAACAGAATTTGAAAAAGCCTCAGAGTATTATATAGTTCAATTCTGGTAAGTGATGAAATTGAAGCTCAGAAAAGTTGTTTTGCCTCTTTATACGTGATAACTTAGTAACAAGTTCTTAGATCTCGTCACTTCCAGTTTATTTCTTTAAAAGTCATAACGTATCAAAAAGAATGGGGGTGGCTTGCAGACCTTGAAGAAAACCAAAACTAAATGAAGTAAAAGAAAATCAAGAGGAATAATTTATTAATACTTCATCCTCTGACTAGAGTTAATGTCTTTAACTTTGACTTTCTGAATTCCTGTCTATCACACTTTTTATTTTTAAGTTTGTCTCCTTCCTAGGTTACCTATTAGATACTTGGGTACTCTGTACAGATAGAATTTGGCCATGAGGAACATTTTAATATTCAGACCTTTTGTTACATAGATCAGTTTACTAGATTCTGATTCAACTAAGTTAAATGGAGACATTTGTAAACACACAAGAATGAGAGCTCAACTTTAGAGAACAGTATATTACAACTACTGTACCATTCTGCTTATAGATAGTCCCTTATACTTCAGGCATTACTTAGTTCTCGAGTCTTAGCTTATTGCATTCTTTATTTTTGAAATGGCCTTCCTTTCTCCATTCCTTTTTTTGTTTTAAAGACAGGCTCACTTTTTTTTTTTTTTAATTTCATGTTCATGATCTTTTAAAAAAATTTTAAAAATTTATTATATAACCCCCCCTTTCTGCTTGTTCTTGCTGTGTTTATTTTTGTGTTCTTCTGCGTCTGCTTGTCTCCCCCCGCGCGGCGGCTTGCCTTCTTGAGGCGGTCTGCCTGCTCGAGGAGGCCCCGGGAACTGAACCCGGGGCCTCCCATGTGGTAAATCGGAGCCCTACCAGTTGAGCTACAGCCAGTTCCCCAGGCTCACTTTTCATTTCAGTTTTTTTTTTTTTAACTGAGAACTAGGAGTGAAGTGCTAGTTTATGCAACTCCCCGCCCCCCCAAGTGGACATGCATTTCTTAATTTTTAATGGGTTTTAAATTTGTGGTAAGCATACCTTTCTCTGGGCTCTTAGTTATTGGTGTGCCTGTCATAAAGCATTTATTAAGTGCTTACTTGAATATGGCACTAATATAGGTGATTTTCAGAGAGAAATCATCTACATGGCTCTCAAAGCTTAGAGTTTAAGGCAGTGCTCATGGACATGAATGAAAAGGTTCAGATAGGAGAATGAAAAGAATAAATTAGTGCACGAATGGACAGCATTCACCTAAGGGCAAGTTTGTTTTAAAGGTGGGGAGCAAGAATAAGTATATAGGTTAGAAGAAGCTCAGGCAGTATTAATGAACAGATTCACAACTGTGTGAGAGATAAAAGATTGAATGTTTGGCTTAAAGCAATATAAGAAATTCCTTCAGAGACGATAACTTGAAGGAGTTCTCTAGTTATTTAACTTATAGTATACCACTGAATCTAGGAGATGTCTTTTTCCTTGGTATATCTACTACATATCACCTTTTGTTTATCTAAATAAGGAAATTTGAAGTATCTTATTGGCATGACAATTCTTCACATATAGCAATTGTCCATATTTCCTGTTTTATTCAGTCCAAAGTCATGGAGATGAAAAAAGGCAAGGGGGAGCAGGTGTAGCTAGGCGGATGAGTGCCTGTTTTGCATATATGATGTCCCTGGTTCAATCCCCAGCACCTCCTTAAAAAAAAAGTGCTTGTGATTGAATTAGCATAGAATATCAAAAGAGGGGAATTAGTGGCAGAATCAAAGTCTGTAGCCCCATCAGTTTATAGCCTCTGCTGGCTGTGATTTTAGTTGAGTTAAAAAGGGATGATTTGTGAGCACCTAGAAGGTGATTTCTAGGAGCCAAATGGTTTTATTCAGTAGCAGCCATGCCTCACAAACCCTATGCTGTGTCCGGGCTGTGAGATAGCTGTCTCAGGAACGTGGAACAAGACGTGGCTTTTTTAAACTTTAGCAAATTATTTCATAAATCTGTGATGAGACATCATTGACAACATGGAGAAATATAGACTAGTAGCTTTTTAATATAGTTGTGCAGCTTAATAATTTACAGAATGTCCCAAACTATTGAAGACTTAACTATTTCACAACAGGAAGTTAGGTACCACAGAACCTGTGTTAAATTGAGGGGTGAACAGAGAGCTATGTTTAGGTTTGAAAAGTTGCCTTTTGGAATTAGATTTAGATTAGACTCACTCTGTCCGTCTCTATAGTCCCTCAGAATTAGGAATTAGGTGTAAACTACAAAGAACACTCTACATTCAGAATCAAGAAGAACTCTCGAATAGAGATTCAGTGGACAGCTTGAGGCAGCTGGTAATAAATAAACAAGTTGGACATCCCCTTAGTTAGGATGTGGTTTTGAGTAGGGCTTCTCAAACTTTGTTTTTCCTGGAGATCTTTGTGAGCACCTAGAAAATGTTAAAATGCAGATTCTGATTTAGAAGGCCTGGAATGGACTCTGAGAATTCTGCAGTTTTAACAAGATTTCAGGTGCTGAAGGCTGCTGGTCTGTGGAACACATAGTTGTGTTTAGACCCTTAAGATTTTAAGGATTGGAAAATTGAGAATTGATTTTGTCTGACCTGGTGTAGGCGCTTTACATGTGTTACACCTTATTTAGTTTTCACAGAAAACGTTCAAGGTAGGTGGTAATATTTTTACAAATGAGAAAATTGAAACACAGGAGCTTAAGTAGCTTGCTGAAGGTTATATGATAGTTGGTTTAACTGGGATTTAAACTTCCATTTCATTGCTTTCCTTTTGTTACCTTGAGTCTTACCCCATTGTGTAAGACAACACAATGAAATAGTTTTACCTTCTGAAAATATTTTTTTTCCATCTGTTATGTTACGAAGACAAACTCACTTTCAACCATTTTTACCGTATCTTTCCAATTAAAACTAACGTAAAAATGTATATATTGTCTCCTTTTCTTAAATGTAGGTGTGTATGATTTTATATTTGCATATGTATTTGCTTACTTTTAATAGGTTATTCTACCTTATTTAGACTTTTTAAAGTTGTTGACTTGATCATTAAAGCATTACTATCAAATTAAATATGGGTACAGAATGATTGTAGAAGTCTGTTGACATTCATAGAGCCTCAGGTAGCTTTTATCCCCCTCTCTTTGCTCTTCAAGGAATGCCTCATCTACCTCTTTTCACCTATAGCTTCTGGTTGGGGCATCTTTTCTCAGTGTATCCATATAGACTGCGAAATATAATCTCACAGCTTTATTACTGCCCTTTGCCAGAAAAAAATGAGCTAGAGCTCTTTTGTGGCTTCTCTAAGGATTTTTGTTTTTGAATAATAATGGAGAAATGGTTGTGGAGAGAATTGGAGTTTCTGGTAATGTCAGAGATTTACTCCCTTGTTAGGGTAGAGAAAAAGGTACCCTTATTAATGGATTTTTGAGAACATCAGAGATTCAAGAGAATTACTTTTAAGATATTATCATTAGAAGTTATGGCTTAGAAATTGTCTTCGTCACTTAGCCTAAGTGTGAGGATATACGTCCTTCTGGGTGGAACAAGGAGACCAGGATGTAGGGAATGTTGCAGATCGTACAGGAAGCAGGGTAGGACTCCAGATCTGACACCAAAGCCCGTGATTGTAGCCATGATTTTCTTAGTTTTATAAGTAAGGAGGATTATAAATTCTTTGTGTTCAGTTTAAAGTTTACTTTTTAATTCCTAAATGAGGTATTTTGAAGTTTGTGCTGTGTGGTAAGAACATTGAATAAAATTATTGATTATAATGGTTGGTTAAGCATTATCTAGTTCCTTGAAACTTTTATTTTCTGATCAAACCTGATCTAAATCTTATCCCTTGGAATGCTCTTAAATTTCATTTTATCTCATCTCTTTGATTCTCATGAATCAGTATTACTTAAGGATAGACTTTGGCTTAATTTAGAGACTCAGATTACTTCCATTCTTGTATTTTGTCAGTTTAACAAATTTAGAGTAATTGTGTTTCTGGGAACTAACACTTTTACAGATATAATTGAGGAAGGACTAGGAAGAAGGTCATGTTTAACACCATAGAGAAGGCTGGAGTTTTACTCCCAGCTCTCCTCAAGGACTGTGTGACCTTGGGCAAGTTTCATTACTTCATTCTCAGCTTCCTCATCACTAAATAATTAAAATACCCATTTCATATAGGTGGTTGTGAGGATTAAAGGAGATAGTGTTTATAAAGGCTTTGTATAGTGTCTGTAAACACAGTGTACTTTGAAATATGTGGTAAATGTTAGCTTTAGAGGTAAAATAGTTAAGTTCATTTGCTCATATATTTATCAAACATTTATTGAGCTTTTCCTATATGCCAGAACCTGTGTTAAGCCCTAGAGATAAAAAGGGGAATATAAAGCAGTCATTCATTCCAGAAAATTATTCAGGTAGGTAAAGACATATTATTTCTGGTATAACAACCACCACCACCACCAAGAAATGCTAACCTAAAAACAAGTACAATTTCAATTAAGGTGTACTTCATAAAAATCATGGGGCTATGTTAGGTACATTAATTTAAAAAAATGTTAATAAGCCTAATTAATTTAAAGTTTAACTTAAGTTTTTGGAATAGTTTTATTATGTACTTAGAATATTATTTGACTAACAGAAAAGTAAAAGTAGTATTTTTGTCTGTCTTAATCTTATTGAATTTATCTATGCTTCTGACTTAATTTTCGTTGAACACATCATTCACTAACGTCTCTACTAGAAGAAAGGGAAAAAAAGAAAAAACACTGAAATCTTAATGTTTTATTTTTTGTGAACAAACTTTACAAATGCTCAGTGGGGAGAAAATTTGGAAATTAATATATTCTGTATATCCATCTGGTCTTTTGCTTATTTCTGGGTGTTTTAAAAATTGACTACCTAATGGCTCCTAAACTTGACTGATTTACCAGGGAACTTTGTTTTTAAAAAATCCTCAAGCTCTGCCTCGTGCCCCTCCCCAGGTGATTCTGTTGATCAGCTTAGTTTGGATACCAGTGGATTATAAACAATTCGTGTGTAGCCTTCTGAACTTTTTAATGGAACATACTTGCTCAGTCCTTTTTAAAAAGTCTTATGGTCAAGGAATAAGGTCACTCATTTTACTTTGCCAGATATTTATGGCAAATACAAGTATTCTTTAAAGAAAATTTGTAAACTATTTGTGCCACCTCAGATCTCTAGCTACTGATTAGAATAATAAATGAACAATTGGACCATTAAATATTTTAAATATTCTTTTTACTTTTTATTTTTCTTATATACTGTATTTCTGTGTTTTATGGTATCCTGCCTAGTATACATCTCATTAAATGGCTTATATAGTAATTTGCCTCCAGAGCAGGATGGGGACTAGAGTACGACAAGTGAGAGGTGGTTAGGAACTTACTCTTAGCAACCCTGAAAGGGGTCGCCTCCTTAAATTTTGCACCCTGGGTGCCTCACTTGCCTCAGCCTAGTGCAAGCCCTGTTTCAGAGAAGTAGGCTGCATAGAAATGATCTTGATCTTTGTTTAACATAATTTCATGTATGCGTCGATGTTTTATAAAAAATTGATAAGTTGAAAATAATGTAGCCGGACCCGAATTTTTAATTCCCAGGGAAAAAATAAGTTAGCTATTTAAAAAAGGTAGCAGTATGATTTTATTCTGTGTGTTCAATAATGGTCAGATCTTCAGAAATTCCAATTCAGTAGAATCTTGTCTCACAACAATGCTCGATTGTTTTACCTGACAGCCACCTGAAATCAATGCTTTTGTAGCTGTCATAAGTTTCTTAATGAGATAATAGAAATTCAGCTCCTAATTTAAATTTATGGGTGATAATTGAATAAAAGTGGTGACTCTAATTTTATTACATTTTTTATTCATAATTTCAGTATTCTTTGGGAAGATTTGCCTATGATTTTTTTTTTCCTTGAGTTGTACATCTGGAAAAGCTCAAAAGTTGTTTGGCTTTTTAAGAGAACAGTCTACAGTGAAAGCATAACTTTTTTAGAGGACGCTTAAGTTAATGAATGATGAACCATAATGTGAAGCAGCATAATGTTGTGAATTATTATTTGGCAAACATAACTGTTGCAGGTATTAGCTGCTGATGGCCTTTTATAAAGTACCACTTGCAGAAAGTTAAAGAGATAGGCTACACAGGACTTTCTCTGTAAGCTTTCACAATGTAAGCTAGAGTACAGCTTCGTTTATTCAAATAGGGCTAAATTCTGTAAGTTTAAGTTTGGTATGTTTGTTGTTTCCATGATTAATGTATAATTAGAATATGAAATGAGTATTAAGAATCTGTTAAAATGTGTAGGTGTGACTTCATTATCAAGTTAGGCATTTTATTTCTTAAAGTTATAATTTATTTAAATGCATTTCTTTTTTTTTTTTTCAAAATAAATTTTTATGTCTTCTTCCAGTGGTGCCAACGTAAGTTTTCACAAATAGAATTATTTAATATTTAGGTCTGGTGATAGTGTTTAAAATATATAGAAATAAATCCATAACAACCAAGGATGGAGGGGTGTCTAGATTTGTTTTTAGCTTTCTTTTTCATGGCTCCTCAGAAGTGTATCATATTATAAATACATTCAAATGTTTTGCTCTGAGGATATGTAGCATTCCTATAAAGGTTAAATCAATAAAAATGATTTGGACACATTCCTAAGCATGGTTAGAACAGGTAGCCCGTTGTTTGAGGTGCTCTTGAATTTCTGGAGCAGATCATTATGGCGTAGCAAGAGAACTTACTAAAAGTTGCTTTCTATGTGTAGATGCATCAGTTTTTTCAAAAAGTAAGATTTTCTGGCTTTCTAGAAATGTGTATTTTTACAGTAGCCTTATGTATATTGATGTAATGATGTATTTTTCAGTTAGTTAAAGTTTTGAAGCTTTTTTTTTCTTTTCTCCGAATGCTGAAGATACATCATAATTGATAAGTAACAGGTACGTACAGGACAAAATGCAATGGGCGAGCTTTTCCAGCCAATTTAGAATAAATGGTAGTCTTACCATTAAAGAAAGCATCACACATGATAATTGCAAAATTAGGAATTAGATGTGATTCTGTTTAGTCTTGCCTAGTTTAGGAGAAAATTTCTGTACACTGGGATGTTGTTTTGTTCATTTGAGCAGTCCAAAAGGCAAGCTTCAATTTCAGCATTTATTTTAAAAAGCATTTATGTGTGTGTGTGTGTGTGTGTGTGT
>PVKH010015526.1:0-16081 GCA_004027955.1 Chaetophractus vellerosus | reverse complement strand
CCCCCTTTTCATTTCAGATTTTTATTATTTGTATACTCTCATTCCCCCTCCCTCCCACCTTCTCTCTCCCTTTCCCTCTTCCTCACCCTCTCTCTCTCCCTCACTATCAGTCTAACTAAATGTTTGTCTTTTCAAATAACCAACTTTAGGTTTTGTTGATTCTAATTTTTTTTCTATTTCATTTACCTCTGCTCTAATCTTTGTAATTACTTTCCTTCTGCTCACTTTGAGATTAGTTTGCTCTTCGTTTTGTAGTTCTTCCAGTTTTAGAGGTTAGTACTCTGATTTGAAGTCTTCCTTCTTTTATTGTATGTGTTTTTTATTAGAGAAGTTGTGAGCTTACAAAACAATCATGCATAGTGTGCAGAACTCTCATATATCACCACTCTACCCACATCCTTCATTGCTGTGGAACATTTGTTATAGATTACGAAAGAACATCATCAAACTATTACTGTTATGGTCCATAGCTTACATTTGGTATACTTTTCCATACACCTCCTATTACTAACACCATGTATTAGTATTGCACATTTGTTACATTTCATGAGAGAACACTCTCATATTTGTACTGTTAACCCCAGTCCATCTTTCACCACATGGTTCACTGTGTTAAACAGTCCCATGCTGTAGTAGTTGGGCAGTTTGATGTAATTATGAATTCCAAAAATAGAGATTGGATCATGCTTGTAAGCTGGTCTGCTAAACTGGGCATGATTAAGTTATGATTAGGGCGTCAACTGGGCCACATCCATAGGGCATTGAGTCCCACCCCTTGGCGGGGCAGGAATCAAATGTAAAAGGCATGGCAAAGATCAGTGTTGGAGCAGTTTTGATGTTGGAGTTCTGGTGAGGAAGGAGATAGGGCCCTGGGATAGAGATAAGCCGTTCACCTGAGAGTTCACAGCTGGCCTTGTGGAGAGAAGCAAAGCCTAGAGAGACTCATAGTCTACAGCTGACCTTGTGGAGGAAACAGAGGAGCTAAGCCTGGAGAGAAACGCAGCCCCGGGAAGAGAGGCACCCAAGAAGCCTGAATCCTCACAAATGTCAGCAGCTGTCTTGCTTCAACACATGGCAATGGACTTTGGTGAGGGAAGAAACTTATGCTTTATGGCCTGGTAACTGTGGACTTCTACCCCCAAATAAATGTCCTTTATAAAGACCAACCGATTTCTGGTATTTTGCATCAGCACCCCTTTGGCTAATACACAAGCCTTGTACAATCTATCCAAAATGTACACTCAGTGACTCTCACTTTCATCACAGAATTGTGCAGTCATTGCCTTGGTAAAGTTTTGAATGTTTTCCTTAGTCTAAAAGAAAAAGTCCCTTACCCCTCTAGTATTGACCCTTAGCATTGCTATAGTAGCTTTTCTGACGTTGATTGTAATGGTTTCAGAGTTTTATTTAATTATGAATTCCAAAAATATAAATTGGATTATTCTTGTAAACTAATCTGTTCATCTGGGCGTGATTAAGTTATGATAAGGGCATTAACTGGGCCAAGTCAGGAGGGTGTTGGGCCCCACCCCTCAGTGGGTGTGGTCTCAAGTATAAAGGCTAGGCAGCAGATCTGAGAAGCAGAGATTTGGAGAAGCAGAGATTTAGAGAAGCGGATTGGAGAAGCAGTTCTGATGTTAGAGTGAGCCGTTCGCCCGATAGTCTACAGCTGCCTTGTGGAGAGACGCAACGCATAGAGAACATCATGGTCTACAGCTGAACTTGTGGAAGAAGCAAAAGCTAAGCCCGGAGATAAATGCAGCCCCGGGAACAGAGGAACCTGGAAGCCTGAACCCTGGAGACGTCGGCAGCCATCTTGCTCCAACACATGGACTTTGGTAGGAGAAGAAACATGTTTTGTGGCCTGGTAACTGTAAGCGTCTACCCCAAATAAATACCCTTTATAAAGACCGACCAACTTTTGGTATATTTCAAAAGGCACACCTGTGGCTGACCAAAACACTGATATAAGAATATTACAATATTGCCGTTAACTATAGTCCATAAGTTATATTAATTTTATTTTCCCATGCATCACCATATTCTTACCATCTTGTAATAGTGATGTATATTCATTCTACCTCATAGAAGTACATTTTTATATTTGTACTATTAACCACAATCCTCATCCACTTCCAGGTTCACTATGCTATTCAGTCCCTAGATTATGCTCTAGCTTTCTTTCAATTGACATTTACATCCCTAAACTACCCTTATCAGCCACAATCCCATTTATAAACCGGCCATGTTAATTATACTCATTATAATGTGTAACCATCAACTCTATCCATTTCCACACTCTATAGTCAAGCTACTAAAAAATTCTACATACATTAAGCATCAGTACCCCTTCTCAGTCCTTAACCTATCTCCAATTAACCTATACTTTAGATTTTAACTCCATGTTTATTCTTTGTATTTATTTCATATTAATGAAACCATAAAACATTTGACTTTCTGTGTATGGCTTCTGTGTATTTCACTCAGCATAATGTCCTCAAGGTTTATCCATGTTTCATTTAAAACAGCATAGCTCTATAGAATGAGTTCGTTAGCATTCCTTCCTGTTTCTTGGAAGACTTTTAGTAAGATAGGTATTACATCTTATTTGAATGGTCCAGGGCTTTTGATTTTGGGGAGCTGCTTGATGACCGTTTCAATTTCATTGCTTGTGTTTGATTGTTTTGTTCTTTTATTTCTTCTGGGGGCAGTGTAGGCTGTTCTTTTGTTACTAGGAATTTGTACATTTCATCTATACTGTCTATTTTGTTGGCATAGAGTTGTTCATAGTATCCCCTTTTGATCTCTTTTATTACTTTGGGCTCAGTAGTAGAGTCCCCATTTTCATTTCTGATATTATTTGCATCTTCTCTCTTCTCTTATCAGTCTAGCTAAGGGTTTCTCAATTTTGTTAATCTTCTCAAAGAACCACCTTTTGGTTTTATTAATTCAATTGGTTTTTTGTTCTCAATTTCATTCATTTCTGCTATGATCTTTGTTATTTCATTCCTTCTGCTTGCTTTGGGAATAGTTTGCTGTTCTTTTTCCTATTTCTCTACCTGTATAGTTAAGTCATTGATTTGTAGCGCTTTTTTCTTTATTAATGAAAGCACTGCGCGCTAAACATTTCCCTCTCAGCACTGCTTTCACTGCATCCCGTAGGTTCTGACATATTGTGTTCTCGTTTTCATTCATCTCAAGATATTTACTGATTTCTCTGGTAATTTCTTCTTTCACCCATTGATTAACTGTGTTGTTTTACATCCATATATTTGTGATTTTTCCTTTTTTCTGCCGTTACTGACTTCTACCTTTATGCCATTATGATCAAAGAAATTGCTTTTTATAATTTTGATCTTCTAAAATTTAGTAAGATCTGTTTTGTGACGAAACATAGGTCTATCCTGGGGAAAAAAATCGGTGCAATGTTCTGCATATGTTTATTAGGTTCAGTTAATTTATCATTCTATTCAAGCTGCTTCTTTATTGATCCTTAGCCCAGATGTTCTTTCAAATGATCAATGAATTCTTCAACTCTTATTGTGAAATATCTGTTGCTCCCCTCGGTTTTGTCAGTGTTTGCCTCATGTAATTAGGAGCATCCTGGTTAGGTGCATATACATTTATGATAGTTATTTCTTCCTGGCAAACTTCCTGTTTTACTAATATATGATGTCCTTCCCTGTCTATAACAGCGGCTTTACTTTTTTTTTTTTAAACAAATTGCTTTTATTTTTTATTTATTTATTACATATCGCCCCCCCTTCTGCTTGTTCTTGCTGTGTTCATTTTTGCGTTCTTCTGTGTTTGCCTGTCTCCACCCGCTGCGGCGACCCACCAAGTCAGCTCACCGCACGGCGGCCTGCCTGCTCGCGGCGGCTTTCCCTGCTCGCGGGGGCTTGCCCTGCCCACGGCAGCTTGCCTTCTCAAGGCGGTCTGCCCGCTCGAGGAGGCCCCAGGAACCGAACCCGGGGCCTCCTATGTGGTAAACCGGCGCCCTACCAACTGGGCTACAGCCGGCCCCAGCGGCTTTACTTTTAAAGTATATTTCATCCAATATGAGCACAGCTACTCCAGGTTTTTTTGCTTTGTTCTGTTTGGCTATTGAATTTCTGGAATATCTTTTTCTAGCATTTCACTTTCAATCTATTGGTTTCTCTGGGTCTAACAAGAGTCTCTTTTAGACACCATATAGATGGCTCATCCTTTCTTATCCATTGGGCCAATCTGTGTCTTTTGATTGGGGAGTTTAATCCATTAATATTCGATATTGTTACTGTAAAGGCAGTTCTACACACATTTTTTCTTTTTTCTCAACAAATCAATTTGTTAACTAAAGCATATAATTTAGTCAAAATGTACAGTCAATAGTATTTGGTATAATCATATAGTCATGTGTTCATCACTTCAATCATTATTAATGCATTTTCATTATTTTAATAATAATAATAATAAAGAAAAAACACACAAGAAAATTCACCTCTCAATCTCTCTGTTGCCCCTGCTGTACACAGCTTCTATTTCTGGCTATTCTTGCACAATTATTTATTTGTTTATTAAGCAGTTTTATTGAGATATCTTCACATACCGTAATGATCTGTTCAAAGTATATAATCAATGGCTTTTTTTAAGTTGTTAAAGTCCTTTGTTGTAAAATTGTAAATTAAATAGAAAAATAAATTGAAAGAAATTACAAATTTTGAAAGAGAATGCAAGGCCAGGTTAGATTTAATATAACCCATTATTAAAAATAGGTAGCATAACAACATTTATAAATATAAATAATTCAAATATAATAGAAGTTAATTATAACATAATACTAATTTTATATTACAGCTCTAACTATTGGACATAATAATCCCTAAGTATGAAATAAATTACTGGTTTAGTTATTTAATATCCATTTAGGCCATAATTCTTTCTAGATAATCAAATTCCTATTTGGGAATTCTTCACATCTTACTGGAATGCATTACAACAGATAATTTGCCAACTCATAATTTTATGAGGCAGAAAAACTAAAAATCCTGTTCAACAGTAGTCATATTAAATCATTATTGATCCATATAGATTATTTTAATTAAAGAGTGTGAATAAGAAAGGGTTTAAGAAAAATGAAACACCCAAAAATATCTCTCTTCTCCAGTCCTCCTCATTCAAAGGCAAGTGTTAATTTTATATGAAAAAAAAATTACACAATACTGATGACAAAAACAATTTGCCAGTTACAATGAGTAATTATTGTTCATATGCTATAAAGCTGTTATTTTACATTTATCTGGTCTACTCCAGCTCTTTTTGTTGTTGTTGTTATTATTTGCGTGGAATACCTTTTCCAACCTTTCATTTTTAACCTGGTTGTGCCCTTATGTCTGAGGTGAGTCTCTTATAGAAAACACAGACAGCTTATATTTTTCTCTCCATTCTATCAGTCTATGTCTTTTGATTGGGGAGTTCAATCCATTAACATTTAGTGTTATTACTGTAAAGGCATTGGTTACTTCATCCATTTTGTCCTTTTGCTCTCTGTTGTCATATCATTCTATTGTCTATCTTCTTATCCTTTAGTTTACCCTTCTAATAATCTTCATTTCTAAACTCTTCTCCAAATCTCTTGCCCTTGTTTTTTCCTTTCAGGCTGCATCACCCCCCTTCAGTATCTCTTGTAAAACTGCTCTTTTGGTAACATATTCTATCAGATTTTGTTTGTCTGTATAGACTTTAAACTCACCATAATTTCTAAAGGACAGCTTTGAAGATACAGAATTCCTGGCTGCCAGTTTTTCTCTTTCAGTACCTTAAATACATCATACTGCTTTCTTCTCACCTCCACAATTTCTGAGGAGGTCAGCACATAATCTTATCAATTTTCCCTTGTATGTGATGCTTTGCTTTCCCTTGTATGTGATGTTTTTCTCTTTCTGCTTTCAGAATCCTCTCTTAATCTCTGATAGTTGTCATTTTGAATAGTAGGTATCTCGGGATAGGTCTATTCGGATTTACTCTGTTTGGGGTGTATTGTCCTTCTTAGATATTGATATTTATGTCCTTCACAAGGGTTGGGAAGTTTTCGGTCATTATTTCCTCAAATAATTTTTCTGCCCCTCTTCCATTCTCTTCCCCTTCTGGGATACCAATAATGCGAAAGTTTGTGCGTTTCACGTTGTCTTTCAATTCCCTGAGATTCTGTTCCATTTTTTTTCATTCTCTTCTCTTTCTGTTCTCCTGTCTTTTCCAGTTAAGGTATCCTTTCATCAAATTCACTAATTCTGTCTTCAAGCAATTCAAATCTGCTCTTATGTACTTCTAATGTATTTTTAATCTCATCCATCATGCTGTTCATTCCCACAAGGTCAGTTATTTTTCTTTGCAGGCTTTCAAATTGTTCTTTATGCTCTCCCACTGTCTTAATATCCTTTATTTCTTTAGTCACATTTTCTTTAAATTCTTTGAAGTGATTTAGGAGAGTTGTGTGATTATCACTGATTATTATCTTAAATCCTGTATCTCTTCAGGATATTTGGTTTGTTTTTCGGCTGGGCCATCTCTTCCTGTTTCCTAGTATGGCTTGTAATTTTTTGCTGATGTCTAGACATCTGAATATGTTGGTGAATTTACTCTGATGGTCAATTTCTTTCCCTTGCTTATTGTTTTTTTTTTCCCCAGAGCTCTTTTTTAATATTTGGTTCAACTTATTCTCAGTCTTTAAAATTACCAAGCTTAAGTTATCAAAATTGGACCAGACACTCATTAGTGGGGTGCAGATTTTCTCCCAGGGGTTGGATACATAGAGCATGAACAGTTTTCATCCATGCCATTTCCAGACCAGCCAGCAGATGGCGCTAGTCAACACACCTTTCCACGTAGGTGTTTCAGTCTCGGCTTTCCTGTGTTTCTGGTTGTGTCAAGATCAGAGAGTCAAAGCAAGCTCTCCTGGCCTCATTCAATGACAGAAAGCATCGTGACCTTCCATCCTTTTTCCCTTGAAATAGCTGACAAGGATGAAGATGTCTGTTCCCCTGTCAGTTGGCTGTTTTACCTCAACTTAATATCTTAGGGGTGTGGGGAGGAGCCCTTCCCAGCCACCACAGTAACTCCCATTTGTTGATTTGGCTTCTTCGTCTCTCTGTCCCTCCCCCTCCTGGGAGCTGTGGAGTACTATCCTGAACTGCTGATCCCCTAAGCAGGTCCCTCGGACAGTTTCTGATCCTTTGTTGTTTTCTGAGAGAATTCAGCTGTTGCCATCTTCCCACAATCCTCTATCTTACTTCCCACATTTTGAGCCATGGTTTATCTGTCATAATTTATTTTCACCACAATTCTTACACTTTTAGTTATATTTACTGATATAATCTTCATTTCTAGACTCTCTTGCAAGAGTCTCCTGTCTTTTCATTGCAGGCTGAAGCACTCCCTTTAGTATTTCTTGCAAAGCTGGTCTCTTGGCTACACACTCTCTCTGTTTCTGATTATCTGAGAATATTCTAAACTACCTCTCATTTTTGAGAGACAATATTGTTGCATATAAGATTCTTGGGTGGCAGGTTTTCTCTTTCAGTATCCTAAATTTATCATACCAATGCCTACTTGCCTCCATGGGTTTTGTTTTTGTTTTAGAAATCAATTTTATTGATACATATTAATAAAGCAAAAATCCAAAGTGCACAACCAATGGTATTTGGTTTAACTACATATTTGTGCATTCATCACTTCAGTCATTCTCCGTGTACTTTCATTTCAAGAATAAACAAAAAATAAACAAACAAAACTCATCACCTCTCAATCTGTTTCCCCTGCCTTACATTGCTGCAATTCTTTTTACTTCCCTAGTATGTTTTCAATTATAATTTGTATAAATAGTCCTATATGCAATAAAACCCATATTTGTGTCTTACATGAAGTTTTACTATCTTATACAGTTCTGATAGTTATTAGCTTTCCTTCTAGTAATATACATGACCTTAGACTTCCCCTTTCAACTACTGTCATACCCATACAACAGCACTGCTAGTTACAAACAACATGATATGCTTTCACCATTTCCATTCATTTCCAAAGATTAATAAACAACCTTTTAACCAATTCTGCAGATTAACAATTAGCTTTCCATTCTCTGCTCTCCTTCTATTTTCTGGTGACATATATTCTACATATTAACTCCATGAGTTTGCATAATATATTTAGTTCATAATAGCACAATCATACATAATTTGTACTTGTGTGTCTGGCTTGCTTCACTCAAAATAAGGTACTCCAGGTACATCCATTTTGTCATATGTCTCACAACTTCATTTCTTCTTATCACTGCATAATATTCCACCGTGTGTATACAATACAATTTGTTTATCCACTCATAAGTTGATGTTTCCTGGGATGTTTCCAACTTTGGCAACAGAGAATAATGCCACTATGAACAATGGTGTGCAGATATCTGTTTGTGTTTCTCCTCTCAGTTCTTCTGGATATATACCTAGTAATGGTATTGCTGGGTCACATGGCAACTCTATTTTCAACTTCCTTAGGAAATGTCAAAGAGTCCTCCACAGTGGCTGGACCATTCCACATTCCCACAAACAGTAAATAAGCATTCCTATCTCTCCATATCTACTCCAACATCTAGAGTTCTCCAACTTTTTACAGCAGCCACTCTAATAGGTGTGAAATGATATCTCACTGTAGATTTGATTTGCATTTCCCTAATTGCTAGTGATGTTCAACATTTTTCATGGGTTTTCCTCATCATTTGTATTTCTTCGACTTATCAAGTCTTTTGCCCATTTTTTAATTGAGTAGTCTTTTTATTGTTGAGTTGTATGATCTCTTTGTATATCATGGATATTAAACCTTTATCAGATATGTGATTGCCAAATATTTTCTCCCAGTGAGTTGGCTGCCTTTTCACCATTTCAACAAGTCCTTTAAAATCCAAAACTGCTTAATTTTCAGGAGGTCTTATTTATCTATTTTTTATTTGTTGCTCACGCTTTGGGTGTAAGGTTTAAGAAACCACGGCCTACCACAAGATTTTGAAGATGTTTTCCTACATTTTCTTCTGGGATTTTTATGTCTTTTGCTTTTATATATAGGCCTTTGACCCATTTTGAGTTCTCCCAGCACCATTTGAATATACTGTTCTGGCCCAGCTCGGCAGGATTAACTGCCTTGTCAAAAATCATTTTACTGTATATGTGAGGGTCTATTTCTCGATTCAGTTCCACTGGTCAATGTGTCTGTCTTTATGCCGGTGCCATACTGTTTCTACCACTGTAGCTAAGTAATATACTTTAAAGGCCAGCATTGAGAGTCTTCCAATTTCATTTTTATTTATTTATTTATTTAAAGATCTTTTTAGCTATTCAGGGCCCCTTACCCTTCCAAATAAATTTGATGATTGGTTTTTCCAATTCTATTAAAAAAAAGGCTATTGGGGTTGTGTTGAATCTATAAATCAGTTTGATAAGAATTGATATCTTATCAATATTTTGTTTTCTACTCCATGAACATGGAATATCCTTCCATTTATTTTCTTCTTCAGTTTCTTAATGATGTTTTGTAATTTTCTGAAAACAGGTCCTTTATATTCTTCATTAAGCTTATTCCTAAATATTTGATTGTTTTAGTCGCTATTATAAATGGAATTTTATTTCATTTACTCCCCAGATTGCATATCTGTAGTGCACAGAAACATTATTGATTTCTGCATATTAATCTTATATCCCACCAATTTGCTGAACTCATTTATTAGTTTTAGTAGCATTTTGGGGATTTTTCAGGAGATTCTAGATAGAGGATCATATCATCAGTGAACAGTGAAAGTTATACTTCTTCCTTTATCTAGCCTAATTGCTCTAACTAGAACTTCTAGCACAATATTGAATAACAGCTTTAACAGTGGGCTTCCTTGTCTTGTTCCTGATCTCAGTGGAAAAGCTTTCAATCTTTCACCATTGAGCACAATGCTAGCTGTAGGTTTTTCATATATGCACTTTACCATATTGACAAAGCTTCCTTCTATTCCTATCTTTTGGAGTGTTTTTATCACGAAAGGATGCTGTACTTTGTCAAATGCCTTTTCAGCATCAATCAAGAGGATAATGTGATTTTTCTTCATCAATTTATCCATGTGGTTTATTATACGAATTCATTTTCTTGTGTTGAACCACCCCTGCATATCTGGGATAAAACCCACTTGATCATGATGTATGATTCATTTAATGTGCTTTCGGATTCTGTAGGATTTTTACATCTATATTCATTAAAGATACTGGTCAGTAATTTTCTTTTTCTGTAGTATCTTTACTTGGTATTAATATTGGGAGATAAGCATTCATACAATGGTAGAGTTCTTTCCTGTTCAAGTTTTTGAAAAAGCTTAATCAAGACTGGTATTAGATTATCTTTGAATGATTGGTAAAATTGGCCTGTGAAGCCATCTGGACCCATGCTTTTCATCTGTGGGAGGCGTTTGATGACTGTTTCAATCTCATCATTTGTGGTTGGTTTGTTGAGGTCTTCTATTTCTTCTAGAGTCAGAGTAGGTGGTTTGCATGCTTCCTGGAATTTGTCCATATCCTCTATATTGTCTAGTTTTTTTTTGCCAAACAGTTGTTCATAGTTATCCTCTTATGAACTCTGATAACTGCAGGGCCAGTGGTAATGCCTCCCTCTCATTTCTGATTTTATTTATTTCCATTTTCTCTTTTTTTCTCTTTGTCAGTCTAACTAAGTGTTTGTTGATTTTGTTGATCTTCTCAAAGAACCAACTTTTGGTTTTACTTATTCTATATTGTTTTTTTGTTCTTGATTTCATTTATTTCTGCTCTGATCTTAACTATTTCTTTCCTTTGGCTTGGTTTGGGATTAGTTTGCTGTTCTTTTTCTAGTTCCTCAGGTGTGCAGTTATATGCTTAATTTTAGCTCTTTCTTCTTTTTTAATGTAAGACTTGAGGGCCATAAATTTCCCTCTCAGAACTGTTTCTGCAGGGTCCCATAGGTTTTGATAAGTTGTGTTCTCATTTTCATTTGTCTCAAGATATTTGCTGAATTCTCTTGCAATTTCTTCTTTGACCCACTGATTATTTAAGAGTGTGTTGTTTAATCTTCATATATTTATGAATTTCCCTTTTTCCTTCCATTATTGATATCCAGCTTAATTCTGTTAGGATCAGAGAAAGTGTTTTGTATAATTTCAATCTTTTTAAATGTATTGAGACAAGTCTTGTCACCCAACATATGATCTATTTTAGAAAAAGATATGAGTACATAAAAAGAAAGTGTATCCTGCTGTTTTTGGGGTGCAATGCTCTAAAATGTCTGTAAGGTCTAGTTCATTTATCATACTATTCAAGTCTCTGTTTGAATAATATCCCCTGTCCAGATGTTCTATCCAATACAGAGAGCAGTGGGTGTATTGAAGTCTCCAACTATTATTGTAGAGACATCTATTTCTCCCTTCAGCTTTGCCAGTGTGTGCCCCATGTATCTTGGGGCACTCAGGTTAGGTACCTAAATATTTAGTATAGTTATTTCTTCTTGGTGAATTCCTTTTATTGATATATAATGACCTTCTTCATCTTTTATAACAGTTTTGTATTTGCAATCTATTTTGTCTTCTTCTTACTCAAGCTCTCTTTTTTGGTTACTATTTGCATGGAATACCTTTTCCAACCTTTCATTTTTAACCAGGTTGTGTCCTTACATTTGAGGTTGGTCTCTTGTAGACAACATATAGACAGATGGTTTCTTTTAATACATTCTGTCACTCTGTGTCTTTTGATTTGGGAGTTCAAGCCATTAACTTTCATTATTATTACTGTAAAAGCATTACTTCCTTCATCCATTTTGTCCTTCGACTCTCCATTGTCATATTGTTCTACTGTCTTCCTACTCTTTAGTTTATCCTTCCTAATAATCTTCATCTCTAAACTCTTCTCCAAATTTCTTGCACTTGAATTTTTCCTCAAAATGAAATGTATTTTATTGTTGGCATCTTAACAGATGTTAACATTTCTTGGTTTTTCATTTTACTATATAGTTTGCCACTGAAAATGGTTTAAACGTGCTTTCCTTTCTGTTTCTATATTCTTTACAATGTTAAGCATTGTCAGTCAATGTTTGCTAGTTTTTTTCTTAAGTAATTTGTTTGGATCTATTTGTGTGTGTTAATGTTTACCAGTTTTTATTTTGTTACAGTTTTTTGGAAGAAATATACTTTTGTTATTACTGTTATAAGATGTAATACAAAATGTATATACTCTAAACTGAAGTAGGCCTTTTTAAAGAATAAATTATTTGTTTAGCTTGTTGTTAGGAGGTTCAGGTTAGTGACCATGAAACTAGGGTACCTGTACATGAAATTGTAAAAGGTAAAAGTATAAAGTTCTTGTAGTGTTACTTTTTCTGACTTATGCCAGTTAGTTTACTAAGAGATGCTATTTTATGCTACAGTAGATGTTTGAATATTTTTAAGTACTTAAGAAATTTAGTACTCTACAAATAAGTTTTTAAATATTTTTTGTTCTGGTGTGGTTGTAAAACCAGGAAAATTGGTTTTTATTTCAGTGTTTAATTGCATTTTTAACTTCAGGTTGGCGGGAATAAATATTTGAGGAAATTTGTGGCAAAAATCACTGAGATAAAAACCTCAAGTTATTCTTGCCCAGCTAAGTTTTATAGGAATGAGTCGAGTGGGAATTTATCAGGATAGCAAGGCAATGGGTCTCTTCACCCTTGCTTTTTCCTTTTAGATTGTACTACTCCCTTTAGTACCTGTTGTAATTCTGGTTTTAGGTAACAGATTCTACCAGTTTTTGTTTGTCTGTGAAGACAAACTCAACCTCATTTTTGAAGGACAGTTTTGCAGGATACAGAATTCCTGGCTGGCAGTTTTTCTCTTTCAATACCTTAAATACATCATACCACATTCTTCTCGCCTCTATGGTTTCTGATGAGAGGTCAGTACTTAATCTTATCGAGTTTCCCTTGTATATGATGCTTTGCTTTTCTCTTGCTGCTTTCAGAATCCTCTCTTTATGTCTAATATTTGTCATCCTGAATGGTACATGTCTCGGGGTAGGTCTATTTGGATTTATTCTGTTTGGGGTGCACTGTCCTTCTTGGATATTGATATTTAAGGATTGGGAAGTTTTCGGTCATTATTTCTTTAAATATTCTTTCTGCCCCTTTTCCATTCTCTTCTCCTTCTGGGACACCGATAATGCAAATATTTGTGTGTTTCACATTGTCTTTCAATTCCCTGAGACTCTGCTCCATTTTTTTCTTTCTTCTTTCTTTCTGTTCTCCTGTCTTTTCTAGTTCAGATATTCTATCGTCAAAATCACTAGTTCTGTCTTCAAGCAATTCAAATCTGCTCTTATGAGCCTCTAATGTATTTTTAATCTCATCCAGTGTCCTGGATTCCAGTAAGGTCTGTTACTTTTCTTTGCAGGCTTTCAAATTGTACTTTATGCTCACCCAGTGTCTTCTTAATATCCTTTATTTCTCTAGTCATATTATCTTTAAATTCTTTTAAGTGATTTAGGAGAGTGGTGTGACTATCACTCATTGTCTTAAATCTTGTATCTCTTCAGAATATTTGGCTAGTTCTTTTGGGTGGGCTATCTCTTCCTGTCTCCTAGTATGGCTTGCAATTTTTTGCTGATGTTTAGGTATCTGATTAGGTTGGTGAATTTATTCTGATGATCAATTTCTCCCTCTTGCCTATTGTTTGGTTTTTTTTTTTTTTTTCACAGATCTTCGATATTGGGTTCGACTTATTCTCAGTCTTTAAAATTGCCCAGCTTAAGTCACCAAAATTGGGTCAGGAACTCACTAGTGGGGTACAGATTTTCTCCCAGGTATTAAGATATAGATAGAAATGAGAAATTTTTGTCCATGAAATTTCAAGACCAGCCAGCAGATAGTGCTAATCAGTGCACCTTTCCACAGAGGTGATTCAGTCTGGGCTTTCCTGGGTTCTGGTGCTGAATCTCCAGAGTGGAGATTCAAAGCAGGCCCTGCTGGCCGAATTCACTGAAGAAACCAACACCTACCCCCCCCCCGACTCCCCCTCCATTTTCCCTTCAAAGAGATGACAGGGAGGAAAATGTCTGTTCTCTCCTCAGTCAGCTGCAGTAAGCCAGGGTTTTTTTCCCAGCTTAATATTTGGGGTTGGGGAGGGAGCCCTTCCTGACCGCCACAGGAGCTTGTTAACTTAGGTTTGTTGTTTTGGCTTCTTCATCTCTCTGTCCTTCACCCTTCTGGGAACTGTGTAGCACTGTCTCTGGTCTGCTGACTCCCAAAACAGGTCCCTCGGACAGCTTGTAGCTCCTTATCGTTTTTGTTGAGTTCTGCCTGTCAGTCTGACACCATCTTCCCACAAGTCCTCTCTCACTCCACGGTTTCTGATATGAAATTAGCACTTAATCTTATTGCACATCCCTTGTTTAGCACTTAATCTTATTGCACATCCCTTGTAAGTGATGAATCACTTTTCTCTTGCGGCTCTCAGGAGTCTCTATTGATTCTTTCTTCTTCCAGCTGACATCTGCTCCTAAACCCCTCATGGGAATTTTTCAAAACAATTATTGTGATCTTAACTCCACTAGTTTTGTTTTTCTTTTTAAAATTTCTATCTCTTTCCTTAGACTTTTATATTGTTCATTTATTGTTTTCTTGATATCCTGTATTTTTCTGGACTTTCCTTCATCTCCTTTAGCAATGTTTTAGACAAATCAATTTTATTGATAAATATTAAAGCATACAACTCATCCAAAGTGTACAATCAATGGTATTTGGTAAAATCACATAGTTGTGCACTCATCACTTCAATCATTAGAGGATTTTATTTCAATAATAATAATAATAATAAACAAACAAGAAAATTCTTTCCCTCTCAATCTCTTGAATTTGGTAATTACCTTTTCTATTTCTGTAAAGTAGGCTGTTGAAGTTTTGATTGGTATTGCATTGAATCTATAAATCAGTTTGAGTAGGACTGACATCGTCATGATATTTGATCTTCCAATCCATGAACATGGAATGTCTTTCCATTTGTTTATGTCTTCACTGAGTTCTTTTAGCATTGTTTTGAAGTTTTCTGAATATAGGTCCAGTACATCTTTGGTTAAATTGATTCCTAGGTATTTGAGACTTTTTGTTGCAATTGTAAATGGAATTTTTCCCCCTGATTTCCTCCTCAGATAGTTCAATACTAGTGTACAGAAACATTACTGATTTTTGTGTGTTGACCTTGTATCTTGCCACTTTGTTGCATTTGTTTATTAGCTCAAGTAGCGTTGTCCTCAATTAGAGGTGGAGTGGACTTTACCATCCCAGAATCCTCAGAATTGGGGAATGAACTATGGACTAGAGTGGACTTACTGGTATTCTACTATAGACTTATTGTGATTCTAGCAGCGGACGAAATTACAACATTGATGTGGAGACAGTGGCCACTGGAGGCTCTAGGGGCAGGGAGAGGGAATAACAGGTGTAATATGGGGGATTTTTCAGGACTTGGGAATCATCCTGAATAACACTGCAATGACAGATATAGGCCATTATATATCTTCTCATAAACTGCGGAATTGTGTGGGAGAGAGTGTAAATTACAATGTGAACTATGGTCCATGCTCAGTGGCAATGTCCCAGGATACATTTATCAATTGCAATGAATGTGCCACACTAATGAAGGATGATGTTTATGTGGGAGGGTGTGGGGAGCAGGGCATATGGGAATCCCTATATTGTTTTGTGTAACACTTATGTAATCTAAGTATCTTTTAAAAAAACAAAAATACATATTTAAAAAGTATCATTGTCATAAACATTTTAGAATTTTCTAAATTTAGAATCATGTCATCCGTGAATATTGAAAGTTTTACCTCCTCTTTTCCTATTTGGATGCCTTTTTCCCCTTGTCTAATTGCTTTAGCTAGAACTTCTAGCACAATGTTGAGTAACAGTGGTAACAGTGGACATCTTTGTCTTGTTCCCAATCTTAGAGGGAAAGCTTTCATCCTTTCCCTAGTGAGTACAAAATCCAAGCTAAGTATTACTGGGCATTCCTTGTATGTGATGG
>PVKH010015525.1:0-16063 GCA_004027955.1 Chaetophractus vellerosus | reverse complement strand
GCCGCCTCCTCACTGGAGGGATTCCTGGAGAAGCTGCAGTGTGGGGATGCTCTAGACCGAGTACTGCCCCCAGTGTCTTTCCACCTTTTCTTTCTGCAGCAGCGGCGGCAGCAGCAGCAGTTAGTGACAACTTGAGGCTGCACCCGGGCCAGGGCCCCAGGGTGGTACTCAGCTGAGAGGGGGGCTCAGCGCCCCGAAGGGGTGTGTGTAGGGTGGGGGCGACCAGCTGGGACCAGCTGGTGGCCCTGGAAAACCTCCCACACACCCACACCCACACACCCCTTTTGTGTTACAGACTGCCCCTCCAAGAGCGGAGGCAGCGAGAGATCGAGTGTGCCTTGCACGAGTCCGCGCCGGGAGAGCAGTGGCAACGGAGACTCGGCACCACCTCAGGGTCCTCCCTCCAGGTAAGGCGGCGGGACTGGCGGCGCCGCCACCTCGCAAGCGCCTGTTTGCTTGAATCCGCTCGCAAGATTTTCTTCTTGGTACACTTGGGTTTTGGTAGTGGGAGACTGAGACCTGGGGAGGGAGCCCCGGGTGGCCTATTGTGAGGAATATAATGAGACCACACGTGCATCTCCTGGAAAAGCACTTTGCACTGTGCGGGTGATATAGAGCCTGGAGTTGATGTTGGGCATTCCCCATCTTCTTGCTCCCTCTTTCTTTCTCTGTTTCTCTCCAGTCCGTCCCTTACAATCTCTCTCTCTCTCTCCCTCCCTCTCTCTCTTCCTCTCCACCCCACCCCCCTTTCTCTTTCTCTCCACCCTCCTCCCATCCTAAGCACGCACAAGGTTTCTTTCTCCTCCTGAAGAGGACTGCCTTTTCTCAGAGGAAAGAGGGGGAGTGAAGAAGGGAGAAAGATTTCATTACGCCTAGGGGAAAAAGATAATACAACCTCTTCGAAAATTAGAGTAGAGAAAGCAATTAAACTGAATAAGGAGAGTAGACAAGCCATCCAGCTTGGGCTGTCAGAGAGGGGAAGCATCAAGTTTGACTTGATCTTTTCCTCACAATTGGCTATGTCTCTCACTTGCTTTGTTCAAATGGAACAAAAATAAACCAACAATCCAACCCACTTTCAACTGCTTAATTGCTGTTGCTTTTAAGTGCCAACCATCTGACTTTTCCTGTTTCCATCTGTCCTGCAGGGCTGACTATTTGGTATTGCACAACACTGTTAATGTCTGAACTTTAAGGGGCTTCTTGAGTGAAGAAAAAAATTAAAAATAGATTATCATTTCCTAAGGTTCCCTGGTATGGTTTTTATGTTGGGGGGGCAGGCAAAAAACAAAAAGTTTCAAAACATTTGTAAGTGACACCAGTATCATCAGGAGGCTTGGATTTCGACTTCAAGAGACCTAATCTTCTAGTTAGCTTTGTGTACATGTTGATACTCACTTTCTTGAATATTAATCCTACCATGAAGTAAAGCAACCATTTACCTTTTATGTTAAAGTTACATTTGTTTATGAATTTTCGTTTTATTTTACCTTTCTGCTATCTACTTGAATTTTATTGCCTGAATATCAAATCCATGCTTGCCTTATTTTCTTTTAATATGAGTAAATTCAATGGTTGTAAACATGTTTATACAACCTCAACACTCCCTTTAGAAGGCACATGGGGGCTCAGTTGGCCAAGAATCCTCTTGTACTGGGAAAAAGTTTAGAAAGTAATGGTAGGGAGATTACCTCAAATTTTAAAAATCTTTTAAGGAAAAACATTTTTGTTCCCATATCTTGTTATAGAAAAGAGAAAGATATCAAAACAACTGCATGCCTCTGGCTGCCTGCATAATATAGGTCAAGTAAATGGTACTTTTGGAAAGAGTCTTGAAGGCTGCTTCAGTAAACTCTAATTCCATCATTGGTGATATAAGCTTTCTTTTCCTATTATTCATCAGAGACAGCTAAGTGATTACTGTAAGATGGGAGGAAGTAGCGAGAAGTGCCTGGTTAAATGTAAAGGGAAAGCAATCCAAGTGGGTCCTAAATGAGCACAGAAAATCCAGCAGATGTTAGTATCCAGGTAAATCCTTTCCTTTGATGATCAAGGGAAACATCAAGTCATATTTTTTCTAGATGCCCCCTTGGGATATGAAAAGGGGATCTTCTTGCTTAACTCTTCTTATGTGCACATGAGAAAGTATTGTTTTGTCCACATATCTTTGGTGTATAAGTTTTTATACCAACTTAAAGAAGAGCTGGTTTCATTTGACAGCGTCTACTTTTTCTAAAAATCTGAGGCAATTATCTCTTCTACATAAACAGAATTACCTAGAGTCACAAAAAAGATCTTCTTCCTAGAGCTTTGACATTTAAATGACTTTTTAAAAATCTATGTTGAAAGCTAACTCTCATTTTTAGAGGTGCCACCTTTTGGTTACAAGGACAAAAGGACAATTGCTTAATTACCTCATGTGTATATACAACCAAATTAACAAGTTTAGACATGAAGAGATGTACAAAAAGGAAACCAACTGCTTTCCATGTAGGCACAGTAAGATTTTATTTGCTTGTTTTTCCACTGACTTAGGAAAATGTAAAAGTTTAGACTTGATTTGAGACATTTGTTTTTGAGATTTTTCAAATGTTAGTTATAGAAATAACATGTAAAAGAGATACAGATGAGTACTTAGGTTTTCATATACTTTTGAACTATTAAGACTTTATATATTGGAAGTCAGAGCTAATTTCAACATTCAGTGAGTAGATTGAGCATAGACTTTAGAAAAAGAGCCATTGGGCAGGGAATAATGACATATTAGAGAAATTATTACACTGTAATTCCACTTAATGTTCTAGTGTAACAATTTCCTACAGTCTTCATTTTTTGTCCTTTTAAAAAGAATGTCTTAGTAAATCTTATTAATGTTTCAGAGCAAATTATGATAATTATATTTTAAAGTATTTTGTATCAGATCTAAAGATTGCTACTATATATGCTAAAAATATTAATTGCACACAAATAACACAGTATGGAATTGTTTTCAGAGAAGTTTTGTACTTCATTTCATAATGGAGGATATTAGTTATTTAAGCTGATCAGATTATCAGATATTTCTAAGCAGGAAATATGAAAATGAATAACATGGTATTTACAGTATAAGATTTGCATATTAGATTTTGTGCTAACTGAAAATAAAACTAGAAAATAGTAGCTTCCCTTAATTATATTTGCAAGATGAACTGGAAGATTAATAAGTAAAATGCAAAATGTGTTAGAAATCTGAAAGTTAATTTGAATTTCCTGTTAGCCTAATGACACCATGGACATAATATCCGTTTATCATTTTCTATGTCAGTATATTAAATAAATTTAGAGCATATTCCCGAAACAGGATTTTAGAGCCATCTGATTGTAAAGAACTTACACTTAACACTGACAATTACATCAGCCTGAAATACTTACAGCCCTTGTGATTTCAAATTTGTGCAACAGCTGGGAGGAGTTATCATTAGTTTCGATTTGGAACATAATATTTCTTTTCCTAAAGATAGTGATTAAATGATTTGGAGGAAAAAAGAACAAAATAAAAGTTTGATTACATAATGGAGCAAATTTTGTCTAATGTTACAGAAAACCAAGACCAAAGTTAGACTTTCTGCTATAGTATAATGTAGTTGTAGGTCTCGCAAGCATTTGTAAAAATAATGCTTTTTAAATAAAATATCTGATCCATGTGTGATTTTTTAATAAAATTTTTAAGTGTTTTTCATATCAGAAGTACATTTGTACCAAAAGTTTAATATATGAGAGATGCTTCCTAGCTGAATTTGTTTTCCATGGAAATTGACCAAAGCTATTTAAACAGGGATAAAGTATATGGCAGTCTATATAAATAAATTATTTCAATTAGCATTTAAGGATATAGATCTATTTAGAATAGATATATATGCATACACATATACATACATCTATATATACATGTATATTCTAAAATTATGTAACTTTTTCAAAAAGGATTTGAGACTAAAGTACCTGAAAGCAGAAGGTACTCATGTAAAAAACTGTCATTCAATGGAGGATGACAATGTTTTGGGGCTGTTTTTAATGACTTTATGTTAATATTAATGGGGGCCTAGATCTTTCCCTTTATTCCGCTCTCAATGGCTTTGGGAAGAGGTGATTTTCATAGGATGAAAGAAGATGCAGCTCTACAACCAGATAACAAATAACTTGAAATCATATTTTTACATGACTTGGATATGGCAAGGGTGATAAGATTTTTGTCTTTCTAAGGCTGTTAGCTAATAGTACATTCATGTTTGCCCTCACGTAAAGTTCTTATGTTTTACATAATTAAATGACAAAATTATTATTCCCTTTTCAGGTAAGGGGAGGGTGTGAATAGGTATCTTTTCGTTTAATTAATCAATAAAAATCAATATTTTTGTGAACTTGATTCAAGCCTCTCCATAAAGTGTGCCCATTTTTTTTTAAAGAGAAATGTAATCTTTGCAACCCAAAGAAAACATTGCATTTTCCTTTAGCTTCTCTGTCATTTTTAAGAGAGTTCTTGAATTATTACCTTTATATTGACTATAAACTAAACTGTACTAGTAGGATATATGAATGCCACTATGCTCAGAGATATTAGAAATAGGGAAATAAACTTAATTTAAATTATTTTGCAAATATATTTATGTTACATATTAGAAGTAAGAGAGCAGACCATCCTTTTCTATATTTATGACTACAGCTTTTACCTCTGGGTTGTTGTTTTTAGAAAACCTTTTAAAGTGTACAGTGAGAAATATTGCTCCATTGTAGAAATAGTAAGCACTGAAGATTCTGTTTCTCTAGTTTTTAATATCATTTAGAAGTCCAATAGCAAAACAACTTCCTTTAGAGAGGGCATCTAAGTTTCACTAATTTAAAACAGTATTTAGAGATTTCTGAAACAAATTAAAACTTAATTTAGAATAAAAACTGTGCATTTATGATAATGTTAGAAGTGAATTCTCGGCTATGTTTCTGAGAAATGCAAAACATATTGAAATCATTTATTTCTGTAATTTCTGTAACATTTCTATTTAGTTAAACCTCATGTTTGAATTATTTAGAACTAGTTCTGATTCTCTTTGACGTTGTTTTGTCTCTATAAATTCATTCAGTGTTTGGAAAGGATTCAGGTTGCACTTGTTTGCATAATTTGCCAGTATGTAAATGAGGAGAGGTCATAGTTCATCTTTTTTGGTTACTGTTATTTTGGAGATACAAATTAAAATACTGGCCATTCTTACAACTGTCTTACATATAGTATGTTGAACATATTAATTTTACACAGAGGGAGTCATTTTGTTTAAAGCAGATGAGATAATAAATGCCTTCTATTTCTTAGTTGTTTGGATAAAATGAAAGCTGGGGATTTTCTTGGTAGAATGGAAATGGTCTTTTTAAGCTAGCATCAGAATCTGGTGGAACCATGTGGTAGGCATATACAATACACAATATACAATTTATATGCCTAAATTTCCTAACAGCTCTTTCAGACAACATTTCATTATACTTACAAGATTACAAACAAGCTACAGTGACCACAAATACTATACAAAAGATAGTAAACTAAGTGCTTCAGTCAGGAGTTAATTTTTGGTTGAAAATCCAACTAATCAAATTCAAGTATGCTACTGAAACTTACTCTTACCTTGTCTCAGTGAACCAGTTTCTCCATTTGTGAAAGGTAGCTTTGTTAATAATTCTAAAGTCGTAGAGTTCTTATAATTTATAATTTTTGTCAAAGGGTATTATATAAGTCAAATCATTGTGTGTTCTGTTTCCTGCAATAGACAAATGTTTATTTTCCTTTCTAAGAAGTTCAGCGAATAAATCGAGGATAAAATGTACATATGGATTGAAACACAAATAGAATTGGAGAATTTTAACTGTGAGGCATTCTGATGCTGCAGTCGTTTAAATGAGAAGTACTCTCTTTTTGTTCCTCCTACCACACTCTTCCTAACCGCAGCTATCTGTTTAGACATACTGGAATAGTGTAGAAAACAGGCAAAACCACTTCAAACCTCTGGTGAGAGTTCCCTGGTCTGGTCTCTAAGGGACGTCCTCCTGTACCCACCTAAGGCCCATTTCTTCTCTGGGCCAGCTCCGTGCCTGCACATCATTCTGTGCCTTAGTGGTATTCTGCCACTCTGGGTAGGAAGCAGGTAATTGAATTCCTGGCATATTTTCATCCACCTGAAGGGAAAAGCAAAAAGAAATAGCCAAAATCAAAATATACATAGCTATTACAGAGTTATAGTCATAACATACTACACATTTTATGTAGTGAAACATACATAAATATAACAGTTAGTAGTAACAATTTTAAAATGTGATGCTGCATCTTATATGTGAAATAGCTTTTCTTCATGGAATTTCTTTTTATTACTCACAAGGGGTCCAAGCAGAAGCTATAGGTGTTAAACCATGAATAAATTTAGTATATTTAAATATTCACGCCAGAGAATAAAACTGAAATAATTATTAAAAAGAGTTCCAAACCTCTGGATTGTCCTTTGTACTTCCAAAATCCACCTGTCTTTTGTTATGGAGACCCTTTTCGTCATAGATAGTTCAACCTCATCATCACAGATAGTTCAGAACTGATTTGTTTTTCTATGGAATCTCTTGGATATTAAACTGTTGTGAAATACCACATGATGTTGCTTTTGGGATTGATTATCAATAAGGTATTTTGAGTCTTAATTTGATGTGAGTTACTTTAAATGTAAACAACCGTATAACATCACAGCAGCAGACTATGCTCACTATAATGTCAATTTAGAATTGTTTGCTCTCTATTGGAGAGGGAGAAAGAGCTAAACAAGTGTCTTTTTCCCTCATGATACACTACTCACCAATATTCTATGTCATACAAACCGTGGATAGGTCCTTGATCCCTATCTATGAAACATGGAAACAGCCTTCTGCTAATTTTAGAACAAAAAATCTCTAGAAATGCTTTTTAGACAAATGACTTAAGAGCCTTTTAAGCAAGAACAATGGTATAACACAGGTTATTAAGCCTTAGTTGAGCTCCTTTAGTATCAGGTTTTGAGTTAGCAAGATTATTAGGAAGAAAAGTTGACACAATTTCTCAGGAGGCAGACAAGGTAGCAAAGCATTGAAATCAGTTTCTGATTTGGGAGTGTCTGCCAGATCCTGGCTTACATGGCTGGCGTTCTGCCTAATCCCTAGCATTTTCATCAGATTTGAGGAACGAATAAAGTGAACCACTGGGCATTACAGCGTATTTCTAGAGCACAGCACCTCTTCTATAAATAGGAAAACAGCACCATCTTATACTAACTGGTGTCCAGAATCCAAGGTCACAAGTTTCATATTTAAATATATGTAAACCCAGACTACTATAGGCCTAAAAGTGCTTGAGTTTTAGCTGTATGTATAAAGGATATGTTACATGTTTTAAAAAATTAGTTAACAATGCAACTTTACAAGTAATGTAACCATTTGTAGTGTATTTATTAAAATATAATGTTAAATTTATGTTATAATGTTAAATTTTAAAAGTCAGGCAATCACCTTGAGATACACTTGTGGTTAGTAATTCAAGAAAATGACATTTTAATAAAAAGTGAACACATCCTTAAATTGACTAAAATTGCCCTTCTTTTTAAATTGTGTAGGAAAAGAGATTCGATTTGAAAGTTTCCTGTTTTTTTTTTTTTGTTGTTGTTGTTTGTTTGTTTGTTTGTTTTTTTGTGGCACCAGGGCTGGGGATTGAATCTGAGACCTCTTATGTGGGAAGCTGGAGCTCAACCACTGAGCCACATCAGTTCCCCTCAGTTGGTTATTTCATTTGTTTGCTTGCTTGCTTTTTGCCCCGGTTTGGCACTGGGCTTGAACCCAGGACCTCCCATGTGGGAAGCAGGCACTCAATTGCTTGAGCCACATCTGCTCTTCTGTATTTCTTTTCAGTAGAATCATAGATACTTTCTGAACCACTCTTAGACACCACAAAATGAATATCGATGATAGGAAATAGCAGACTCCTCAGGAAAAAGTGGAGTAGACAAATTCTTTTATGATTTTGAGAATCTGTTTCATCGTTTATATATACAGTTTTATTTCTCTTGACTTCTGAACTTTAGACCTGTGCTTAATGCATTGTAACAGATTTCTACTCAGTGCTTGAGTAAAGAGACTTGCTCAGCTCTCTGCCTTTAAGAATACTATGGTTATTCTCTTACATTCCCTTGCATTTTCTTTCCTTCTCTTTCCTTCCCACTTTTCCCTTCTTCCTTCTTTCATTATTTCTTCTTTCTTTCATCTTTTTTTCTATCTCAATTATGTTCCTAATAGAATCACCAGCTGGGAGCTTGGGATTCTTGGCCCTATATTAATCTCTACCAGCTGGATGTGTTTATGTCCAATACCAAGAAATGTAATTCTAAGTTTGTATACATTTTAGGTTATAGGACAAAACACATATAGATAAATAAGGGAGCAGCCTCTTAATTTAACTAGCACACAATCAGAATGTGTCATGATTAGAATGTTTTTAAGACCTTGCATATGGCTGGCTTGTTGATAATTTCTAGACTAAAACTGATTGCAGAGAACCAGAAATAATCATGTTTAAAAGTCCAAACTGGGGCCGCTCGATAGCCCGGTGGATAGGGCGCCGGCATACCACATGGGAGGCCCCGGGTTCGATTCCCGGGAACCTCTCCTAGCAGACAGACCACCTTGAGAATGGCAAGCCGCCATGGGCGGGCCAGAGCTGCCGTGAGCAGGGCAAAAAGCTGCCACGGGCAGGGCAAAAAGCTGCCACGGGCAGGGCAGGTCGCCCGCGAATGGAGTGCAGCCAGCCACCCACGAACTGAAAGCCGGCTGTGAGCGGACGCAGAAGCCGCCCACAAGTGGGGAAAGCCACGCCTGCGCAGTTTCCACTCTCGGCGCGTCGCTGCAGCGGGGGGGAAGGGGAGATATGTAATAAAATAAATAAATCTTAAAAAAAAAAAAGTCCAAACAAATGGCATATACTTTTCTTAGCACTTTTTCTTCTATTTTGTTCTGCAATGATTAGTCAAATCATTGTTTTCATGGCAGTTGTATAGCACTGTATTTTTAAAATTTATATTGACTTAATCTTGATAAAAAAGAGATTCTCCATTTTACTGATGTAATAAGGGAGACTCAGAGATGTCAAATTACCTGCCTGTGATTACACACTTAGAAAAGCTTTTATATTTTTGCTTTACTAAATCATGCTGTCTCTGTACCTAAAAAAAAAAAAAAAAAAGGAAAAAGTGTGTTTAGTAGTTCTCTCAGCACACAGGAACTAGTCTGTCATTGTATATTGTATACACAGTTCTTTATTCCCATCATTTAAAAGATAAGATGAATTTAATATAATGTCATTACTTCTATGACTCTAATTTGAAAATAAAATATAATTTTTGTTTTAAAATTATTCAAGGGAAACTTACTAATCTATAAGAAAAGTCACTAAGCCTGAGTCACTAGGCTCAGTTAGCCATTAGTCACTGCTATATCACTGTGATATTAGATATGTCATCTCATTTGTTTTCTTATTTGTAAACTAAACAGTCCTAGGCCACCTCCTAGAGTGCATAGAGATGTGACTGGAAGAATAAGTATTGAAGCTTTAACACTAGGTCTCCAATCTCATTTGTCACTGTTTTCCCCATTAGTACTCACACAACTTCTCACTGTTCCCTGAACCTAACTTTAATGAAAGTTGCTGGATCTGTTGATGTTTTTCCTCTTCTGTCCAAACTAGAGGGGCTAAAGAGTTTGTTTTAAGGGAACTTATTCAAACCTAATTATTATTTAGCCCTAATGTGACATTCATCAATTGGCATTTCTTTATGTTAAGAATCAAATGCATTTGGAAACAATGGCCAGTATTCATACAGATTGCAATGTAGGTTAATATTATTGACTTTGTAGCTGATCTGATATAAGGAAACAGGAGTCTTAATTGGGAAAGATGTATAAAAAGAATGTAAAGTTATTTGAACATGGGATAGATATATATGGGATTTTTGTAATTATATTAATTTTTGTGTTCTTATTTCATGTTAGATACTTTTCTTTGTGCTTTTGATGCATCATCCCATTTAATATCCCAATAATCTTATGGGATTGTTACTATATTATCCATATTTTATAAATATTATTGAGAAGAATTCTTAAGTAACTTGCTCAGGGCCACACAACAATTATATAGTAGGATGTGAATTAAAATCCAAGCTGTCTGATTATATAAACAATACTCAACCATAAGCAATCAGCTAATCTGTATGCCCTTAAACAGTGGAAGAAGTGGACAGATGGTGGTAAAGCTGACAAAAGAGGATGAAGAGTCATGGAAAAATTCATGCACCTCATAGTTTGGCTTGATATGACCATCATGGCAGTGGGCTAAAAGTCTGAAACTTGGAGTCTTATAGACCTGGGTGCAGATACCTACTCTGCCATAGCAAGCTTCAATAAGATATTTCACCAATAAAAGTTTACTTTCCCCAGGAAGGGAGAAATAATTATGTTTATAAATTGTCTGGCACTCCATTAATAAAGTGGAGAACTGACCACCCTGCCACTTTCTACTTTTTATTAGTCAGGAATTCTTTCACTTATCAAAATGGCTTAAGCAAGAAAAGAGTATTTGGAGATTATGTGACCATAAAGTCCAGGAATATCTGGCTTCAGTAATAGTTGGAAATGGGAAGTCAAATCATATCATCAAGACCAGGCCTAGGCCTATCACCGCCTCCCCCCGTCCCGTTTTAGCTCTACTTTTCTCTGCAATTGCATTTTTAGAGTTAGGTTCTTTCTTTACAGTAACAAGAATGTCCCCAATAAGTATAGGAAGATGTTATAAATCCCCATGTAAAGAGAATGTCTTTTTTCCAGAATGTTCCAGAATAAGCTTTATTGGAACAAGGCTGATTCCTTCCCCCAAACCCATCACTATAGTGAGGACTATGAAATATGTTATTTATAGAAACCTGGTACCATTCCTAGATTTGAGAGTTGGAAATACCATCACTTAATATCATGGAAAGAGAGTTTTCTTGTAGGGACACCGACCCATCAGAAAGGATGTTGGCTGTCCGTAGCAGTAGAGCAGTTTGTTAGAGGGCTCCAATAGTTCCAGGCACTTACTCTTTAATTGATAGGTCAGGGGAAGATTCAGGGTATCCTACCTAGGGGAAACTCCCCTAGGTAGGTGGGGAGGAATGGTATTCAGAGGGCTTGAAACTGTGGCCATTTACCAAGTGTGGAAATATATTGTGTAATTTAACAATCAGTATGGCTACACCAGCATGAAGAGGTGGAATATCAGACAGAGACATTTTAATTTTACTGTCATTTAACTCTAGTTGCATCCTTGCTTCATTCTTCTTGGTTTCTATTTTGTTGTTGTTTTTACTGCATCGGGGCAGATATTTATAGGGCTCGAGGTTTTCTTAGAGTGGTTTAGCTAGGAAGTGCTGAGAGCAACAAACTGCAGTGCCACCTGTGTATAAGTCAGAACGTCACATTTTGTTATTTTTGGAGGGAGGGGGATAACATTATTTCAAAGAGTTTATAAGTTTCATTTTATAACTGCCCTAACTACCTATAGATTACTATAGACTCAATAGAATCAATTTGTCCAAAAAGTCTCTACATTTTTCTTCCTTATTATATACCCCAAGATGAAGGGGAATTATTTGAGAATAATTTATTTCTTCCAAATGTGCTTATTAAGTGCCTCTATTTTTTGCCAGGCACTTTTTGGATGCTGGAGATGCTGAAGTAAACATAGCAAACAAGTTCCTTGCTCCGATATATAAATATCAGGGAAAGAGCATTGCAGGCAGAGGAAACTCCCAGTGCTAAACCTCTGCAGTGGGAATGTTTGGCCTACTTAAGGAACAGAAAAGGCAAATGTGGTTGTAGTGTAGAGACAATGGCTCCATGAGCTTTACCCTGCCTTAATATTTTAAATAAAAGCACTCAATGAACATTACTAAAATTTCAAACCACCATGATCACACATAACCTCACTATTCTTTAAATGCATGTGGTTTCTCATTTCTGTGTAATATTTGTATAGTCTTTGTTCATATGCTTACATTATTTTATGGTTACAATTTTGGAGAAATACTATGTTCACCCTAACTTTTAAAATGCATTGTCTGGTGTGAGGCATCTTGTAGGTGCATATTTTCATCCTCCACTTTCCATCTTAAGAGTAATTCCTTTCTTTTAGCATATATATTCCTTAGATGCTTTTTGTATGTCTTTTTAAATCCTAATAAGTTTTCTTCTTTTGTCCCCATTTCTAAGAGAAATAAGCACACGGCCTAATCCCCATTTATTCTTTCTATGAATTTAAGTGAACATCATGGCTTTTTATCGCAGTAATGATTTTTTTCAATGTAATTTCCTTTTGAGTACATATTTGATTATATCCTACAAAACTCTAATTTAGATTTTGAAACAAAAGTAAATAAACACCAAAAACATAATGAAACAAATCATTTTGTGTCGATTATCATTTAGACAACACAGATCTTGGAGCATTAACCGGAAATTATTTTTCCTCTATCTAGTTTCATATCCTGGTTTCAAGAACTCAATAACCCAATTCTACCTAGGTCACTTCATGATAGTAAACTATGTGCTTACAGAGGCATATTAACTTTTGTGAGACTGCAGTACCACTCAAAATAGTGCGGTGGTAATGAAGTAATAATTGAAGCGTCAATCTTACATGACTCTCTTCCCCCTGCAACCACCCCCCCCCCACCAAGACTGACTCTATAGACTTTATACTCTGATGATGAGGTGTTTGGAAAATGGAGTTTCCTTTGCTGGAATATTCTGGTCAGTAAGTGATACTAGCAGACACAGAAGAATGCAAAAATGAACACAGCAAGAACAAGCAGAAAGGGGGGGATATATAATATAAATAAATAAATAAAAATAAAAACACTTTCCTAATTCATTACCAAGTTTTAAAAAATTGTAGTACATTTAAGATCCCAATAAACATATGTGAGTATAATTTAGCACATATTTAGGAACTTGCAGTGGCTTATTTTGAAAATAAGATATCATCATCTGTAAATGCATGAAGTTTTTTATAATTCCTGTCCCAAATAATAATACTTTTGGTATAATAATATATGGGTGATTATGTGTGAATCTGTGCTACATAAAAATAAGCCAACAATGAACCTGTCACCAAAGCTGTTATGGGTCATTCTCAAACATAGTCGTTAGTGTGCTACCTTCTGAGAAATTAATAGCTATTAAGCCTCAGTTAATTGCTATTAAGCCTCTGTTAATAGCTATTAAGCCTCTCTTGTTGAAATGGTGTACTCCTTTTTTGGTTACAGGTAAATTTTCTTATAAAAGAGAGGAAGATATACAGAAGTATGAAAGATTATTTCTCTCTCTTTAAAGAAGTGAGTAGAAAACTAGTCTATGTAACCAACAATGAAGACTGGGCATAAGTGTTTAGAGTTTTGTGTTCAAATTTAAAGATGAACAAACAAACAAATACAAAACCTCAATCTGTCACCGAATTCATTCTGTGGGAATGTTGCTAATGATCTCTGACTTCTTTCAGCCCCAACATGTGAGGGTCTGCAATTGGCCATGCTTAATGGTATCTTCTCACAAGGTAATTAGGCGTAAAAGTAGACAAGGCACCCAAATGCTACTCTGGCTTCTCTACTATCCATTTATATTGTCTCATAATAATGGATAAATTTGGAGATTATGTCATTAAGTCATTCATTAATCTGATAGAAAGTAATAAAAAAAACACAGGCAAATTCCCAGACACTATCAGCCACCCATAGAAGAATAAAATACAGCCAAATCAGGAGAGAAACCATAAATAACTAATGATAATATAGCCTGATGTGAGTTGTGAAATAGTCAGGATAGAGTAGTTGATGCTGTGGTAACAATGTGATACCTCTGTGACTTAAATACTGAATCCTTGTTTCCTGCTCATACACATAACGTTTGTGGATCACTGTAGGGGTTGGTGAGGGAGAGGAGAGGTTCTTTAATTCACAGTCACTCAGGGACCCAGACTCATGAGGGCATTAACATCTTATGCTCTCATCTCAACATAAGGCTTAAGGATTCACTCCAATAGGAAAGAGAGCTCTGAATGGTCTCTCACCAGCAGATAACTACATTAACCTTGTAAGAACCCATCAGCCAGATCTAGTCACATAAACCCTAACTATAAGGGCATGGGAAATGTGATTCTTTCTTCACTCCCCACATCACCACCCTGTGCTTGGAAGGCGAGGATATAGTCAAGTATTTGAAGTCTCTCTAAAAGTTGCAACAGGGAAGTGCAGAACTCCCTGAAAGCACAGAAGAGTGAATAATCAATTAGTCAACTGGCTTCACAGAGGAGGTGAGGCATGACCTGGGCTTTTAGGGAATTTTTTGGTATTAGGTGCTCAGTTCATTTATTAATGAAAGCTTTTCATTATCAAAATTGCAAAAAAAAAAAAAAGTTACGTGTTTGATTAAGAATGCCAGCGCTCCTGGCAAGTTTTGAGTGTAAACTAAATCATTTCACATCTTAGGAGGAGTTCTGACATATAATCTATTGCATTGGACGTATCTGTTTGGATGTCTCTAAAATGCTTCAAATTCACCATATCCAAAATTGAACTCATTATCGTTGCAAACAGATCTAGTCCTTCTCCAGTCTGTGATCTCAGTGAATGATTCCATCATTCATCTGGTTGTTTCATCTAGAAACCTGGAATTGTCTTTAGTTTCCCATTTCTCATCCTTAATCCCATATCCAAAATCTATCCTGTTTTGTAATTTTTACTTCATAAATATCTTTTGAATCTGTTTACTTTTCTCTCCCTCCATTGCCACAGCATAATCCAAACCTTCTCAGTTCTTCTATTCTTAATCTAGCTTTCAAGGCCATGCATAATCTGACCCTTCCTACTCTCCAGTTTATTTCTCATATTGTTCCCCTCATTTTCATGCTCTGGCCACATTAACCTCCTTTCAGCTTTTTAATATTCCAAACTCCTTCTTACCTCAGAAACCTCCGTTATGTTTCTTCATAGCACCCTCTACTTTATAGAAATTGTCAGAGCTTATAATCATATATTTATTTGTGTATTTGATTAATAGCCTCTTTTCCATCTGGATTTAAGGCTTCCTAAAAACAGACACTGTCTGTTTTCCCCATCATTATATACCAGCACCTAGCACAGAGTAAGCATCAACTGCATTCCTGTTTCAGATCCTCTTTGCTTCCTTCTGCCAGGCATGTTCTTCCCCCATAGTCCCTTTTGGTTACTTCCTCCACCCCTTGGTGTCTTTACTCACTGTCAGTGCCTCCTTCCCTGCCCGACTTTCCCACACTCCCATGACCACCACTACCCATGTTATGTTATTCTTCTTAGCATTTATTACTGTCTGAATGAAAGTTTTTTTTTAATTTAACTTACAGATTTATTGTTTCCCTACACTCGTAAGAGTGTAAACGCCCATGATGATAGAGACTGTTATTTTTTTCAATTCTTGGATTCCCAATGCCCAGAACGCACATAGTGGTTGTTTAATAAACATTTGTTGAATAAATGAAGTAATGGACTGCAGGTTGCCATTCCTTTAATTAGGAGATTTCTATATATTGCATTTAAATGGTAAAAAAAAATTTACCCATTTTTATGATTTGCATAGACATGACAAGGTTAGGTATGTTTTAAGGAATGTTAAGGTATGTTGGGAAGAGAGAAAGCAGTTTACAGTTCCCAATAAGGCCCCAAATGATGAAGTTGGCTATTAAACCATAGACAGGAGCTTAAGATTTCTAGTGAAAGGGCAATATTATAAAAGTAATTTCAATTTAGCTTTCTCCTGTCATCATCCAATCCACTCCATCCAACTCATCTTCCTCCTAAACATTTTTCCCCTTTGTGCTCTAATCTCACATTGTTTATTACAAAAAGTCATCTGACTGTTTTTTCCAACTTACAGTCCCATTTCCTTCCAAATCATCTTCCTCACAGTCTCCTCC
>PVKH010015524.1:0-16062 GCA_004027955.1 Chaetophractus vellerosus | reverse complement strand
AGTTCGCGGGTGGCTGGCTGCGCTCCATCCGCGGGCGACCTGCCCTGCCCGTGGCGGCTCTTGCCCTGTCCGTGGCAGCTTCTTGCCCTGCCCACGGCGGCTCCGGCCCGCCCATGGCGGCTTGCCATTCTCAAGGCGGTCTGCCCACTAGGAGAGGTCCCCGGGAATCGAACCCAGGGCCTCCCATGTGGTATGCCGGTGTCCTATCCACTGGGCTATCGAGCCGGCCCCAGCAAAGGAGATTTAGGAAGAGCATCCAGTGAAGTAAAGGAAGAACCAGAAAATTGTGCTGTTCTAGCACTACGTAATGACAGTGCTTCAAGAATTAGTTCAATAAATGTTATTGACTAGGAATGTGGATAATGTGGATGGATATTCACCCTTACCAAGAATTTATTTATTAGTATCTGTTATTTCTTTCCTAATTAATTGTTCTCTTTTTCAGTTGGAGACATTATTGTTTTGCAGATATTCTGCCAATATTTTTATCAGCTATATTTGCAACTCTCTAGGTTTGGGCAAACAGAAGCTGCCAGGTCATAAAATTTAGAGAATATTCCTACAAAACTAAATTCTTGGAAATGGCAAAAAAAATAGTTCCATTCCTAGATATATACCCCTAAAGAATTGAAAACAGGTATGTTTCACCCTGTAGCACGATCACACCCATGTCTAGGGTTGTGTACTGTTTTTCTTGTTTATTAATAAACTCTTTAGTCCCTTGCCTACCCTATTGTTACAGGATTTAATCTAGGTTCTTGACTTATGCTGCAGAAATGAATTTCAGAGCACGTCAGGTTGGTGAGGCCAGTAATTTATTAAGGTGGGGAGGGAAGAGAAATGGGAGAAAATAACAGATCACGGGTCTCCAGTAGAGGGTAAGGGGCTGAAGAATGACAAAGAGGGCTGATTTATAGACTATAATTTCCCATTATAAATTATAAATGCCTAGGTTTTACTTGTGTGTTGATCCACGCAGTGGGGACACGGCGAAAGTAGGGCACAGAAGCCATGAGGGCTGAGAGCAGGGCGGGAGCCACCCAGAAGCAGGGAGCAGGAGGGGGGGAGAGATTTGAACTTTGCACCTGCTTTTTAAACTGTTGATTATTGAACCCTTTTGCTAATGGCACAGGAAGAGTCCCAGGTGTTTACTGTTTTGATTGATTACCCCACCCATCAATCCCCCAGGAGGGCCCAATTATAGGGCCTCTGAAGAATATTTGGGGCTTCTCCTGGCTTTGCAAGTGTCTTCCAGCAACCATCTTGGGGTATCAGTGTCCATGCCAGTTTCCAGAGCCATCTATTGATTCCCTATGTGAAGTCTGCTTCCCTATGGCATGTCCTTAAATTCTTTTATGCAAATAGCAAAGAACCTAGAAGACCAGAGCCCAGAACATTGTACTAACATATTTGGAGAGCCAAGCCAGGAGACAGAGGCAAGTAACACTCCCTGAGCCTTGAAGCCACTAGTGAGCTATCAACCAGGAGGAGCCTCAGGTGACCCTTGACATGGAGGTAACTGTTAATTTCTTAATAGCATGGGAGCCACTGGCCTGCCACTCCATGTATCTCGACTTGGTTGTGCCTAATAAGGGGAGTGAATGGAGAATCAAGATCCAGACCATTTACTAAACCTTCCCCCGTAGAATAAGGAACTTCTTCATATGTCACCAATTAAGATTAAAAAGTTCCTCGACAATGGCTTCCATCAGGTCTTTCCCTATACCAAGTCTAAAATTTTCTCTTCTGTTCTAATCTGTGCTTATTTAACTTTGTTAGTCTGCTCATGCCTAGGAAATCATGAAACAGTTTGGGGTATGCCTGTTACAAACTGGATAATGGTGAAAGATAACCTAAAAATGAGTCTTTAAATGTCAATACTCTCTTGCAATTGGATTTGATATATAAAAGAAATCACATGGAATTAGTTCAACTGCTGGAAAAGCAGGAAAACTTAGCAACATTAATGTTCTAATAAAAGAGTTATAGTTGCTTAGTTAATAAACTAGGTGCCCAATTTGTTTTGCTGTTGTTGTTGTTGTTATGTTTGTTTTTTTTTGAGGTACTGGGACCAGGACTTCATATGTGGGAAGCCAGAACTCCACCACTGAGCCACATTGCCTCCCCTGAGCTGGTTTTTTCATTTGTTTGCTTATTTGGTTTTTTGTTTTGTTTTGTTTTGCTTTTTTTAGAAGGTACCCAGAATGGAACGCAGGACCTCCCATATGGGAAGCAGGCGCTCAACTGCTTGAGCCACATCTGCTCCCCCCCCATTGGTTTTTAAAGTGAAAATTTACTAGAAACTGTAAGTAAAAGTTATAGATGTCTTTATTATAAACAGCAGAAGGAAAACATCTGAAATTGCTGTATCTGGGTGGATTTAGCCTAGACCAGCTATTGTGATGGTAATCTTAGACTAACTCACCTTTGTTTATGGTTACTTCAGGTCTAGCCTCACCTTTGCATATGTTTGCTATAGTAGTGGTGATTATAAACTGAATTTGCCTTTGATTATGATTATTTTGAGACTAGTATTCCCCTAGACCTACTATTGTGATGGTAGTTCTAAATCAAACTTACTTTTGTATATGGTTACTTCAGGTCAAGCCTCTCCCTTCTGTATGCTTGATACAGTGATACTAACCTGAGTTTTCCTTTGCTTATGGTTGTTTCAGGACTGGCCTCACCCTTGGGTGTATTTACTCACCATTCTGATGGTAACTATTCTTGCCTGTTTGTAGCCGTGGCAACTTCTGCCCCCTGTGGCTCAGGTTAAGGCAAACTTGAGACACCACTGTCTCCCATCTTTCCACTGGTATCCTGTCTTTCCACTGGTGTTAATAACCCAGCTTTCTGTCATGATTATCTTGGTGTGGACTCCCATTTGGCTACTCTGGGCAAAAGCCCAGAGTGACCTCACAACCTGAGGAAATCCCTGGGTGGTGGGAATCCTTGGCCCTTGGGGTTGGATGTCCACTCTTCCAGCCCAGTGGTCACCAGAGTACTGTTATCTCTGAGGACTGGGGCATGAGAGTCCTCTCACCTGGGCATCAAGAATTCTGAAAGCAGCAGGTCATCAGAAACAAAATAATAATTTTTCTTGAGACTTCAATGACCTTAGTGAGTATATACTGGAATTGGTATTGCTCATCTGAGGTCTCTCAAAGTCAAAACGGGAAATAAGCAGAGCTTTGAAGTAAAGGAAAATGATGTAGATTGTATTTTTAAGCAATGGGAACAATTTGGTTATAAGCCAATAACTAAAAAGAATGAAATTCTTATGCAAAAGTGCATGGTCACAGTGCAGATTAGAATAATCAGAAATAGCCTTCAAAGAGATCTTTAAATGTTATTTTACAGTTACACTTAATTTGTAAGAGAATAAAAATTTTAAGTAACATTAGTGAATTGGATGTTTGTGTCTAACTCACTATTTGCGTCTGCCTATTTGCTCAATGTATACTTTCATACATCAGGATGGTAATCTCAAATTAATAAATGAAAACTCTTAAAAGAGCTCTATTCAAATTGTTAAAATTTAATATCCACTTATATATATGAATGAATATTCCTGGAGCCCAAATTAGGTTAAGTAAGATGGAAAGGTCATATAGAAATCTGTATATAGAAACTATAGGGAAAAGGAAAAAGGTTTTCTTAAGCTCTTTGACCTACCCAGCCCCCAAGGCCTTCTCTTTTCCAGAACTATAGGGAAAGGACTAGGTGTGACAAGTTAAGGAAATGTAAGTTTAGCTTAAAACTTTTATCTACTAAGTTGGAGAATTAAGAATCATAGTTTGTACTGTAATTCCCCAATTTAAACCTTTTAAGGGTGCCAGCTAGATAGCTCAGTGGATAAGAGCGCCGGTATACCACATGGGAGGCCCTGGGTTTGGTTCCCGGGACCTCTCCGAGTGGGCGGACGGCCTTGAGAAAGGCAAGCCACCATGGGTGGGGCAAAGACACCGTGGGCAAGGAAAAAAGCCGCCATGGGCAGGGCAGATCCCCCACGGACATGGCAGTCACCCGTGAAACACGGAGCTGCCACCTGCGAAGCGCGGAAGCCGGGCAGCCTGCAAAACACGGAGCACTGCTGCCCGCAAAACATGGAGCAGAGCTGCCCGTGAAAACAGAATGGAGCCACCCACAAACGGAGCGAGCTGCCTCCATGGAGGGCCGACTCGGCACGTTGCCACAAAGATGGGGGGGTGGACAAGAAGCAGACATAGAAAAACACAGAAGAATGGACACACAGCAAGAGCAAGCAGAAAGGGGGGGGGGATATGTAACCAAAAAAATAATAATAATAAATAAACCTTTTAAAAAGCCTTAAAATGAGAGTAATTAATAATCTAGTCATCAGATTTCAGCAAGAAAGAAAAAGTCCTCGGAAGCTATGGAAAAATCTTTTCTAAATTATAATTAAAACAAATTAAAGAATTATAATATATTCCAGAACCTAGAAGCCAGTATGCTTTTAAGGTAATCCACAGTTTTAGAATTTTATTAAAGAAAAAAGAGGTTTAGCCTTCTATGAAGTAAGGAAAAAGAACATTTCTTACATAAACTATAAATTTTTCAATTTTATTTAGCTCAGGTGTAATCTCCCTAGGTTTAAAGGATATCAATAAAATGAATTAACATTATATGTATTAAATCTTTAAGATGAAAATTGTATGTTTGTGTTTAATAAAAAGTGAAATGACTAGTGTTCACATAACAGAATGAGGAATGTAAAACAATACTTAACTGGATAAAGTAAATATTTTATGATTCTACTTATATGAAATATCTAGAACAGTCAAATTCATAGAGACAAAGTAGATTAAAGATTGTCAATCACTGGAGGAGGGGCTAATGGAGAGTTACTGTTTAACAGGTGTGGTGGTTTGGAATTGTATGTACCCAGAAAATCATGTTCTTAAATTTAATCCATTCCTATGGGTATAAACCTATTGTAAGTAAGACTATTTATGAAGTTACTTCAGTTAAACTGTGACCCAGGGTGGGTCTTAATCCTCTTATTGGAGTCCTTTATAAATGAGATGAATACAGAAAAAAACAAAGAGCCAAGGAAGCAAGAAGCTAAAATCAAGGAAACCCAGAAGAGAAGGAAAGAACACCAGATGGCACCATATGCCTTGCCATGTGGCAGAAGACCCAAGGATCACCAGCAGCCAGTCTTCAGGAAGAAAGACTCACTTTAATGATGCTTTGATTTGGACGTTCTTACAGCCTCAAAACTCTGCAAGCTTGTAAGCTAATAAATTCCTGTTGTAAAAGCCAACCCATTTTATGGTATCTGCATTTAGCTGTCTAGCAAACTAAAAGAATAGGTACAGGGTTTGTGTTTGGAGTGATGAAAAAGTTTTAGAAATAGGTAGTGGTGATGTTTGGTGGTACAACATTGATGCTGCAATATAATGAATGTAATTAGGCCACTGAACTGTACACTTACAAGCGTTACCACAATAAAATTAATTTTTAAAAATCAGCTAGAGAGAGAAATTTTTTTAATAGCAATTAGATAGATCTTGGATATTTCAACATAAAATGGAAATCAGAAGAGAGCAGAATAATATATTAATATGCTCAAAACATATTACTATCCTATTACCCTAAAATTTCAAACCCAGCAAACCTATCTTTCAAGAACAAATGTGAAATTAATAGATTTATAGAAAATAAATAAATAAATATTGTATTACCAACAGGTTACTACTAGAGGAAAGAAAATTCTAAAGTATATATTTCGGACAGAGGATAATGATGCCAAATGGAAGGTCTGATGTAGAATGAATGTTGAGCAAAGAATTTGGCAAATGTGTAGACATATCTAAACAAACATGATTATATAAAACAATAAAAAGGTATAATTTAAGGGAAACATAATAGAATTAACTATTCCAAGTTTCTTTTCTTCTTTGTGTAGAGAGTAAAGCTACTGGTTAACTTTAGATTCTTAAATATACTTGTTAAAATAGCTAAGGTCACCTCTAAAACTACAGACAAAGATTCAAAAATCTCCAGCTTACAGAGAAAAAGTAAATGAGAAAAAAATGGAAGAAATCCCCAGTCCTTCTTAAAATTACCTTAAAAAAGAAAACAAACAAACAAAAAAAAAGTAGGACAAATTGAAAATGGGTGGTAGATATAATTTCAAATATGCCAATAATCCAAAGGTATGGAAAAATACTAAGAGGCCCATTTAAAAGATAACACCTAAAAAAGAAGGACATAGAAAGGATCATAGTCAATTTGTGGGGCATATGGGAATCCCCTATATTTTCAATGTAACACTTACGTAATCTAAAGATTCTTTAAAAATAAAGAAAAAAACAGAAAAAAGTTTGAGAGGACATATAAAAAATATTATACTCAAAATTTGAGAATACACATTCCTTTCACTTACTATCAAACATTTACCAAGAAAAGAACCATATGCTTGGTCATAATATAAATGTTAGCACTAATGAAGAATTGACTTATGAAACAGAATGGTGAGCTAAGAAAATGATTCAAGCATATATTAAAACTTGACTTATTAGGGAGGAGTAGGGGACATCAAATACTAAAATTAGACCCATTTCTCCTACCATACACAAAAATCAATTCTAGGTATAGTGCTAACTTAAATGTAAAAATATTTAGGAAAAAATACTGGAGACTATTTTTGAGACCTTGGGATTAGAAAGGCATTGTTCAGAAACAAGAACAAAAAAGTACAAACAATAAAAGAAATGATTAAAACTTCTACTACAAGAAAGTTACGGACTTTTGCTCATTTGCAAATACCAAAGTACAAGTCACAAACTTGAGAAATATATTTGCAACACACATCCCAGTAAAACATAGTATCCAAAATATATAATGATCTCTTGTTGTGGATTAACAAACATTTCAAGGAAAACAAAGCACAGATAGTCCATTGTATTAGGGTTCTCTAGAGAAACAGAACCAACAAGAGTTATTTGTAAATAGTATGAGATTTTATAAAATTGTTTCACATGACCATGAGGATGCACAAGTCCAAATTCTATTAGGACAGGCTGCAAGTCTGGGACTCCTTGATAAGTTCCTCAGGAGACACCGGTTGTCTGAAGTAGAGATGGAAATTCTCTCTCCCTGAATGCTGAACTCACTTCTCCTTTCAAGGCCTTCAACTGATTGGATGAAACATCATTCATTGTTGATGGCAATCTCCTCAATTGATTATAGATGCAATTAAAGTCCATGAAATTCCCTTGAGTTACAATTAACCCAATGCTTGCTTGACCAAACAACTGGGCACCATTACCTGGCCAAGTTGACATATTAGCCTAACCATCACACCCATAAACATATGAAAAAAATCCACAACTTTGTTACTAATCAAGGTAGTACAAATTAATATTACAAGATAACATTTTATATCCACCATTCCTGCAAAAATTTTAAAAGTTAAAATCCATATCCTGTTAAGAGTAATATAAATCAATAAAACCAATTTAGAAAACAGTGTGGCACCACGTTAAAAATTATACCTGCATATGTACCACAACTCAGCAATTCCAGACCAGGTATACACTCCAAAGAAACTCTTGTTCATATGTACTAGGAAGCATTTAGAAACACATTTGTAGAAGTATGGTTTATAATTCCATAGGCTGCAACCCTACTTCAATGGCAATTATTAAGAGGAATATATAAATTGTTGTATATTTGTACCAAAGAAAAACAATCATTTGTGAAATGGTTTATGCTCCATCATGGATGACTCCCAAAATTTAATATTGTATGAAAGTAGCAATTAATAAAAGAAGGGATATGGTATGTTTGCATATGAATATACATATATATATATATATGAAAATGGGCAAAACTAATCAATATCGTTTTTTATTGTTAACACAGAGGTGGCAAAATTACAAAGATGAGCAAGAAAACTATTGATACAAAGTCATGATAGTTGTTACCTCTGGGCAAGAGGAAACAACCAATGATTGAGGTGAGGTATACAAAAGAGGCATCTCAAACAGCAGTTCTCAAAGTGTGGTTTGGGATTTCTTAGAGTCCCTGAGAACATTTCAGACAATTTGTGTCCAAAACTATATTCACAATAAGATATTATTTGTGCTTTTCACCCTCACACTCTCACTGCTTAATTCAGTGAACCAATATTTCCCAAATGAGACTAATGTTAAAAAATCATGAATGAGGGGAGCAGATATAGCTCAGTGGTTGAGCACCTGCTTCCCATGTACAAGGTGCCAGGTTTGATATCCAGTCCTAAAAAAAAAAAAAAAAAAAAAAAAAATCAAGAGTGAGTAAAAGATCCATTCAAAGGGAAAGATACATGGATAGATTTTACTGTGAAAGACCGTGAACAGTTGACTGGCCTGGCTTCAGATTCCACATGGCAACTAAATTTTGAAGACACTACCATTTGTAGTTTCCACAATTATATTAGTATCCATAATTATTTGAAAAGGCTATTAAAATGCTTCTCCCTTTTGCAATTACATGCCTGTGTGTGAAGCTGGATTTCTTCAGATACTTCAACCAAAGCAGCATATTACAGGAGATTTAACAGAAGCAGATATAAAAATTCAGCTACTTCTATTAAATAAGACATTAAAAGGATTTTCAAAAATATAAAACAATGGCCCTCTATTCACTAAATATTTTTTGTTTAGGGAAACAGATATTTTCATAAAATATTTTAATTTATGTTTACTGGGTGCCCATGTGGTTCAGTTCGCTGGGCATTCACCTCTCATGTGGGAGGTCCCAGGTTCAGTTCCTGGTGCCTCCTGGAGAAGGTGAGCAAACAATGAGCAAACAGATGAGTGCACCATCTGGGAAAAGGGGGGATAAATAAAGAAAACTAAATTTTAAAAATCTTTTTAAAATTCAATATTAAAAAATTTTTAAAATTTATGTTTATTATATGAGTTTATTATTTTTAAATAAATTAATAAATATTGTTAAAATTTCTTAGTTTTAATTTCTCATATGATGAACATCAATAGATACAACTCAACTAAACAAAAGCTCTTTGGGTTCCTCAAAAAATTTTTAAGAGTATAAGGAGTCCTAAGACTAAAATGTTGAAGAACCATTGATATATAATACTGCTAATGTTCCATTTCTTAAGTGAGGCAGTTGATATATATTTATTTTTATTTTATATATATATTATATACACAAATATCTATTTAGCAGATAGACATATGATTATATATATATCATATATGTATGTGTTATAACTATATACCCTTCTGTGTGTATAAGGTAAATCACAATAACATTTAAAAATATTTCTAAACTCCATTTCTCTTCACAAATGGAACTTTGAAAGTACCAGAGTACTATGTTTTGCTAAACATACAAACATGCACTCATCTTACACACACCACACCCATAAACATGCATGCCTATAACTCAGTGCAAAACAAAAGAGCCTATAAAAATATTGAGAGCAAGGACAAGTATTTTATGTTGATTGTGACATGCCCTAATTTGTCTCTGAGTGATGATGCATATAGCATCTTTTACCTGACTGAGGATTGACTTCCTCCCCTGCCTGCCACCCCCCAGGTATGCCTCCCCACAACTCCCTGGAAGTACCCCAAGCTTTGGCTGCTATAACCTTGAAAGCTGCCCATCCCAAGCATATCTTGTTTTCAGAAAAAAGCAAATAACAAGATGTGTTCCCAAAACTTGCATGAAAGCCTCTAGCATTTAGCTTCTGAAACCGTGGGCTAATTACATTCCTGTTGTTAAACCAACCCATTTTATGACATTTGTTTTAGCATCTAGGAAACTAAGACAGTAAACTTCTTGACTTAAAGGATATCTCCAGGACAGCTCAGATTGGAGAACAAGCCTGCACAGGTCATAGCACTTGATCAATGCCCATAGTATTTGTGGTAGATTGAATTAAGTACAGCAATATAGACGTGTTCTTAATCTTAATCTGCATTTCTGTGGGTTGAACCCATAGTAAATAGGACCTCTTGAATATTTTATTTTTAGTTAAGGTATAGCCCAAATGAAGCATGTGTGCCTTAATCCAGATAACTGAAGGCCTTATATAAAAACAAGAAACCAGAATCCAGAGTCAGAGAAGGCCATAGAGAGAAACAGGAAGTTGGTGGGAACCCAGAGGGTAAAGGAAGATACCTTTATTTTCCCTGACAGGGAGCCAAGGAAACTCAAGGATCCTGAAATTGGCACCAGAACACTACCAACCTGTATTAGTCAGCCAAAGGGGTACTGATGCAAAATACCAGAAAACGGTTGGTTTTTATAAAGGGTATTTATTTGGAGTAGAAGCTTACAGTTACAAGGCCATAAAACATAAGTTTCTTCCCTCACCAACTCTATTGCCACGTGTTGGAGCAAGATGGCTGCCAATGTTTGCCAGGGTTCAGGTTTCTTGGGTTACTGTCTTCCAGGGGCTCCATTTCTCTAAGGGCTCAGCTCCTCTGTTTCCTCCACAATGTCTGTTGTAGACTATGAGGCTCTCTAGGCTTTGCCTCTCTCCACAAGGCCAGCTGTGAACTGTCAGGTGAGCAGCTTGTCTCTTTTCCTGGGGCCTTCTCTCCTTCCTCACAACCAAGGTCCTCTGTGTGTTTACTTCCCCAGGCTCCAGCACTGAAACTCTGCATCAAAACTCTAACATCAAAACTCCAACTCTGTCCTTTGCCATGTCTTTTATCTTTGATACCCCACCCACCAAGGGGTGTGGGATAAATGCCTACTGACGTGGCCCAATCAAAGCCCTAATCATAATTTAATCACATCCAGAGGAACAGACCAATTTACAAGCATAATCCATAGCTATTTTTGGAATTCATAACTATATCAAACTGCCACACAACCTTTCTCTCCCAGCCCCCTCACCGCATCCCTCTCCCCTGGAAGCAAGCCTTCTAGCCTGCAAGACCATGAGAAAATAAATTCCTGTTGTATAAGCCAACCCATTGTGTAGTATTTGTGATAGAAGCTCAGGCAAACTAAGATAGTGTACATTTTGTTAGAGACCCACCAGAGAAAAATCCTAAACCTGTTTTACGCTGTTCTATATACCAGAAACATTAATATTTAATTTCAAGGTATAAGGAACTTAGGAGCCCTTCATATCATGTTATAACCAAGACCTGAAGAATAATTTTTTCTCTTAATGGGAGCTGGTTTTTAAGACAAGATACCTTTTTTCTTTTATCTTTTTTACCTTTTTACTTAAGATGAAAAGCCTAACAGACTTTCCAGACATACAGAATGATTATGTTCTGATGAAGCAGAGAAAACTTAATAACAAATAGGTCTGAATAGAGCTGTGAAAATATGTGTAGTTCAAGTTTTACTATCCAGTTATTTTTAATAAATTAGTTCATTGTCATCAAAATCTAGTGTCGGGATGCTTCTTTTAAAAATATGAGTACTTTTTTATGTGTTGTGTTGGAAAAATTTAAAATACATATATACCTAATACATAATTTATAAACCCTTAATATTTGACAAAAAAAGCAAAATTGGCAAATGTTGACTATGATTTCACAGAAAGGCCAACGTGCACAGTGTGTGTTAACTGCATTTGCAAAAAGAAAAGGAAAAAAAATAAGTATTCTTAATATTTATAACTATATATTAGAAGAAATAAGATTAATTTGATTGTTTAAATCTGTATCTTAAAATTCATTTAGGGAACCGGTTTGAATCAATTGGTTGGACTCTGGTTTACCACATGGGAGGCCCCGGATTCGGTTCCCGGGGCCGCCTGGCAAAGGCAAGCCACTGCGCTGTGAGCTGACGCAGCAGGGGGAGACAAGCAGACACAGAGAAACGCAAAGCAAATGAACACAGCGAGCACAAGCAGCAAGGGGGGATATATAAATAAATAAAAATAAATCTTTTTTAAAAATTCATTTACATAATTGTTCCCATGTTAAATGGAAATTCTAATGCAGAACACCACACAGTAAGAAAATTCAACTAAATATGTAAACAAAATAACAAAGTAATTAATCAATAATTTATTGGCTGTGAATTCACATGCAAAATAAAGATTTGAAATTCCCCTTGACAAACAGTTCCTGATTAGGATTTATGGGCTATGGAAAATCTGTGAAAACCAGTATTATTGAAATTGTAAACTATGATAACTCAAGTAGACTACATATAATATATGTATTCCACTTGGAAGTACAGGTGACCGTAATGCTCTAGTTACACTGCAAAAGCAATTTGTATAAATAACGTATTCCGGTTTGTAAAATAAAATAGTGAAGGGAAGGCTGAAAACAGGTAAATTACGAAAATATTATACAGCTAAAAAAATTGTCAATTACCATTTAAAGTGCAGAAACCTCATTAGCACGATTAATGATGATTTACTGAAATCATTAAACATTTAAAATTTTTCAGTAAAAGCCTCTCCCACTTTATAGCCACTTTCCTTAGAAGTACATTTTAGGTCACTGCCTGAAATTAAAAATATATTTACAAAGTATGTAGGAAGGAAATGTCATTTCTCTCTCTTCTTCATGCAGTTTAATTTATTTTCCTTTACTGTATATTAATTTATTGGTTATAACTTAATTAACATTAGCAGACAGCAGTGGACAAGTAAAGAAAAATCCTGAAACAAAGGTCTCTATAATTCAGAGACAGTTTTAAAAGTGTTAGCTAATTAGTCAAACATACTCAAAGAATTGTGAAGAGTGGCTTAAGGCCTGCCAGATTAAAGGCTCAAATTTATTTTGTATTTATATACACACACCTAGTGATGTATAGAAGTGTCTCTCAAAGAAATGCTTTTCTCAATAGAACATACAAATATTCTATTTTTCTAAGGGGCAAAATATGAGAAGACAGAAATATCTCTATCTGTTCTGTTGCATAGTTTTTGCTCTTAAAACCAGTTTGAATGCATTTACAATAGTTAAAAATAAAATGTATATAAACAATGAAGCAATAAAATAGCATAACAAAAGCAAGCAGCATAGGCAAATATTGTGGGCTTTTTTCAGTTGCAACCTGGACCCCTACACCTCACCACGGTCTCAAACACACAAACACACTTTCTCTGTGATTCCAATTTTTCCTTCTTATAGAGATTCCATTCCATGTAATGGGAATGAGCAAAGCTTGGTTATAAGATTGACCCAAACCAGCCAATCAGCCATCTTTCCAGGATTTTTTTGCCAGAACTATATGGAAAAGTATATTCCTACTAAAGAATTTCTAGGCTGGCAGGATATGAACATGGGCTGTTGATGGTCTTATCACCAAGAACCTTTTGATTCCATTGGTGACTGTAGCAGTTTGGCATTATTTATGAATTCCAAAAATAGATATTGGATTATGGTTGTAAACTGTCTTTTCCTCTGAGCATATTAGATTATATTGGATTCAGAGGATTACTTGATTAAATAATGATTAAGGCTTTGATTGGGCCACATCAGTAGGACTTTGAGTCCCCGCCCCCTTGGTGGGCAGGAACTCACAGAGAAACCACACTGCAGAGAAAGATGTTTGGAGTTTTGAGCAGGAGCCCAAGAAGGAAACACACAGGAGAAGAACACAGAGGAATAGAGACCGCTCTTTAGACATGGCAGAAGCCCCAAGGAGAGAGACAGAGCCAATCATCTGAGAGTCTATAGCTGGCTTTGTGGAGAGAGCACAGCAGCTGAGCCTGGAGAGAAACAGAGCCCTGGGAAGAGAGGAACCCAGGAAGCCTGAACCCTGGCAGATGTTGGCAGCCATCTTGCCCCAACACATGGCAACAGACTTCGGTGAGGGAAGTAACTTATGCTTTATGGCCTGGTAACTGTAAGCTTCTACCCCAAATAAATACCCTTTATAAAAGCCAACAGATTTCTGGTATTTTGCCTCAGCACCCCTTTAGCTGACTAATACAGTGACAGAATAAGAAATTATGCCTAGAACATAGTTGTTAGATATGAGTGACATGGTTTATGAAAAGATTTTGCCACTATTTAGGATAGCTACTCTGGGATTTCAGTATGCTGTGGTTAGGTGTACAAGAGGTTTGCTTAGCCCCAACTTGGGACTTCCCACAACCTGGCAGAACTTCAGTCTACTCAGGCAGAATACCATCACAATCATCCTGAGCATATCTCCCTGGGGAGGGGTGGGGGGAGACAGAAAACAGACAGACTCTTGCAGCTACTACTACTTACTATTCCCATCCAGATGTCTCCTGATAACATTTTCTTAAAAGTACCCTTTGAGCTCATTACAGCAACATGTAATTTCTCTAAAATTTATGTACTAGAATTCTTCCCTTGTCAAGCCTCAAATACAGCCCTTTGTAGACACAGAAAGGAAAACTTGTCTCCAAAAGAAAAGGAATTCCAATGAAAAAGACTATAGTGGTAATTGTTTTGCTAACTTCTGGGAACAGAACCTACTTAGTCCATGCAGTTGCCATTTAGCTGATACTATCCCCTGCTGACCAATTACTCCTCCTCACCAGTGAGAGAATTTCATCCACTTTCTTTTTTTTTTAGGTACCCGGGTGGAGGATTGATCATTGAACCTGGGACCTCATATGTGGGAAGTCAGTGCTCAACCACTGAGCCACATCTGCTCCCCCACCTTTATTTTTGCACATGCTACTTTCATTCTAGAACTCTCTTAATCTCCTATGCTATCTCTTTTTACCTGAAAATTTTTCACTTCATGGACATCTTCCCAGTCTTCTAAGGTAGTGTTCATCGCTTCATTTTGTGTTGCGACAGCACATTCATCATATTTCTGACCTATCCCTTACCTTTATGCATTGCAATTTTTCTGATTGCATAGCTATATTCCCCCACTGGAGTGTGAGCTTCTTGAAAGCACCATGCCGTTCTCATTTTTCTGTGTCTGTAGCCTCTCTAGCCTCTAGCACAGAATTCTCATATAATATATAATGATTTTATATTTCTTGAAAGAATAAAAAAATGGGTTATCCTTTGTGGGTATATTTGAATATATCCACAAAATATGAATAGAATATGAAAATCAGCTGGCCATATAAAGAATAAATGTATATATGTCATACAGAAATTGATTTGGAAAAAATCCTTAACTTAGACCTACTGTCAAATATAGAATTAAATTTCATATAATTTTAGCTTTACACATATTTGGTAGTGCTAGAAGGAGCCCTATGAATTATAATTACTAATTTTATGCCATTGATAATTAGGCATGAATAGTAAAACTATCAGCAACAACAATCAAAAATAACAAGAGAAGATTGTAGCAATTATAAGATACAGTAGAGAAGCCAGTTAGACATAAACAAAAAGAATAGGAAACAATATCAACCTCTCTGACTTTAATTTAAACCCACGTTTTTATTACATGGAGCTTTCTGAACTTCTGTCACCTGGTTTCAATGAGCTTCTATGAAAACTCTAAGTTTGATTACACTGGTCATCTCTCTATGCCATCACCTGTCAGGCATCATCAAAGATCAGGCAGTGCCAATCCCTTTGTCAGGTTAGTGGATAATCCATTCATTTCTTAAATCAGGACATTGATTTTTCTTTGTATCAGTCAAACTAATACATGGTAGGGGAATAAATGGAAGAACTCTGAATTCTCTGTATTCAATTATAGTGAGAAAGTTGAAGTTGGGAAAAAAATAATTGAGAGGGTTTGCTATAAATAGAAACACTGGATTTTTAAAATAAAATTCCTATAAGTTTCAAATATTGAGTATGAACCAATAAAATACACATGCTAGACAGCACTGTGGAATCTGACAATTTAACAATTGATTTGTAATGATTTGGGGAACTCGTAGTGGTTTATTATATAGACACTACACGCATAAGATAAACATTGTCCAAGATAATCACCTTTAAAAAATCGTATGCACCAAAACATTCAGTGCTCTAGAGTTCTATGATTGCCTGTCCTGCAGTTAGAAATGAAGATCTATAATCTTTTGTTGTAATCCCAGGATGCTGAGATCTTTGCATCAGGTATCCTTGGTGACAGTGTGACAATGAAACAAACATTAAGAATTGTATTTTAGTTTCTGAAAGCAGAAACAGAATA
>PVKH010015523.1:0-16062 GCA_004027955.1 Chaetophractus vellerosus | reverse complement strand
GAGAGAAGAAAAGATGGGCATGGATCAGATGACAAGGGCAAAGGGTAGGAAGGACTTCAGAGTTTACAGAGCCCCTTCCCTCATTACCCTTCACTTGATGCTCACAGTCGTTTATGAGAACATTAACCTCGTTTGAAAATGATTCATGGTCAAGGTTGAGAGAGATCTGGTGATTTACCCAAGTCACAAAACTGGGAACCAGGCCCAGGTCAGTCTGCTCTAGAGAACGCTTTCTTGACACAGCCATCCCTTGGCTTCTCAGGCAAGAAGTTCCTGTGGTATTATGTCCAGTCACTGATGACAATTTTCAAATTTTGGAAACAGAAAAGCAAGACAATGGGGCTAACAGCAGTATTCAAGAAGGTGAAAGAGAAAGAGTAAAATAAATAGGAAGTAGAAGAAAAGGGGGAAGAGGAAAAGAATGTATACTACTTTCACAACACTCTAACGATCAAACAAGCTGGCCAGTACCCTCTGGGGTATATGGCAAAAAGGGAATTCCTCAGGGACTGCAGAGGTAACAGAATTTCTTTTGCTGGAAAAGATCGTTGTGAGAGCAGATTAGAAGAAGATAAATCACATCATTAACAAACTATTTGTTTGCTATTAATTTAACATTCTATCTTTAGAAATAGGGAAGAAAAAGGGGTCAGGAAAAGGGGCTGCAAGGTGATTATGGGCGCAAACTGGCTGATCCATAATCAAGTGCAGAGATGGAAACAATGAAGCAGGATGTGACAAAAGCTAATAGAATTAAAGAGGCACGCAGTGAGACAAAAGAACAATGACAGCATTTGGGACCCAGACAGAATTCTGAGAAGCAAATGAAAAAAATAATAGTAAAGAAAATAGTATAGTTCACTAAAGCAAAAGGATCAAAACATTTATAGTGAGTAGACATTTAGAGTGAAAGAGAGTTAAATAATTGAACCTGGATTATTTTGTTTTTTAAAAAAATATAATGTAATATATACTTATAAAATTATAAAATGATACTACCAATTGTAGAAAAAAATAGAAGCAATATAGAAAAAGGAAAAATATTACTTCTTTTTCACTAAACAACAACAGTTTGTATTTTAATGTACTTCCTTCCAGTCATTTTTTTTCAGACACTTTTATATAATTGTGATCATAATGCATGTACTTTTATTTTCTACCTTTTCTCCTCTAGTATTTCAGAATAAATATTTGTAATACTATATAATCTATTTTTATAAATATTTCATTTAGAGCTTGATATAATGGAATTGGAAAACAGCTTGCTGTTACTTATTATGGAAAGTAAATATATTAATTAATGGATAATTTCCATATGTATGAGACTGCCTGTTTGTTGTATTTTAAGGCTTTTATGGATACAGAAACAATTTTAATATAAGTAATATTACAAAGTTGAATGAATAAGTGAAGTGACCATGAGTAGGTCTTTGTTTTGTGCCATCAGTATTTTCTGTTTTGTATAGTAATTCCAGTATTCAAGGGAATCTATATCTCTACCCTCCTTGGATTTTATGAAGACAATTCACAGGCAGGTTAGACTACATGATCCATGCCATGTACACACATGATTTATCCTTGGCATCAAGCCAACTGAGAGGGGATGAAGATGTACCATGGGGGAATGCCTGGACTTCACTTTATTAATACAGAAATGTAAGAACACACAAGGCAGATAGTGTTGAAAGCACTTAATCCACTATTCTGTCTAGTAAAACATCTAGGGGTCACCATAGCTTCTTGGCATATCTCAGTAGCTATCAAGTTAAATATACTAACACTTTTGTTATACAGGAGTTTGTAAATCTGTGGTAGAGGCATTTGATCAAATTGCTTTTCGTTAGTTCTAAAACAAGTTTAATTAATTTGTTAGGGTTCTAATAAACTCTTTGCCAAAATTACCCAAATATTATCTCTCAGGCCCTATATCAGCTAAATTATTATTTCAAATTTAAGTTTCAGTGCAATATACCAGATTCTTTTTAACCTGTTATAAACGAAGCAATTTATTAGATTGAAAGAATGACAGCATTAGCGTTTTTAAAAAGTGCAGATGAGCTGATCTTCTGAGATGCTCCCTGAGAGGTGACTTCTTATTTGTAAGATGATAATCCATTCCCAGTGTTTGAATTGAAATACATTACACAAAATAAATCTATTCAAATGACAATGGTATGCATTTAGGGAAACAACTGGTAGAAAAGAAATGTGGAGCTATTTAGAGTCACTAGATTCACTGGATTCAAGGTTGCAGATGAAGAGTCATTTGAATAAAATATGCCTTTAGAATGTATAGAATTCCATGGGCCAAAATGGCCATTACACTATTTCATTTAACAAAATTTGTGCTTATAAGATGCCATCCACTGGATAAACAGGAGTGAATAGCAACAATAAGAAAACAGTCTTTGCCCTCAGGGAACTTTGAGATGATACCAAAAATTCTTGCACAATGTCAAAAATAGTCAAATTCATTATATCATATACAAAGAAAGCACAAGAGTTACAAATTTTTGACACATGTGTATGTCTAACACCTTGACTGTGTTGGTTGTAAAAAGGGAGGAATACCAATATTTGGAAATTTATATGAGAATAATAACAAACAAACAAGAACCATAAACCTGAAAGCATTCCTAACTCTCAAATTACACCTTTAATTGCCTTAGTTATATTGTTTTGTATTTGAAAATCTTTGAAGAAAGGATTTCTCATTGACTCTATCATTTGCTATAATATTTTGGACTCATCTTCTTTTTCTCAATTACTGTATATTGATTCAACCCCCAAAATACATTCTTAAACTAATGAAATACACAAGGGAGATGTTTGAAGATATTATTTTATTAATTTTAATTTCTACTACCTCTTTCTCTCTTAATGTCTTAAATTCTAAAGCCCTAGGAGCAATGAAATATCTTTGATGCAAATGAGAACAATCTAATAATTAACCCCACATTTTTTCAGCATTAAATGTTAAAGCAAAATGAATCAGTGTTAATAATGAAGGAAATTCCAGACCTAATGGCCCTAAGGTACCAAGTTTTTATTTGATTCAAGAAATGAAGGACTAAGATCTCTCCAATTTATGTATCAATTTATGTTTTACTTTTCAACATGGTTTGTGCCATAAAAAATGTTTCTAAACAGTTTCTACATGAGTGATGATCACCATAGTGTTTCTTTAAAAGCTCATGCTGAAGAACCATTTTTTGTGAATTGTTTTATGACCAATTGACATAATACATGTATTTACATGAGGTAGATGACTAGCTTCTAACCGCCACTGCCAGAAACTGGTTTCAGAGAGCATTACTCACTGTGGAGTAGTCATTAAACACTTTGTATTGATGCAGCCACTGGGTCTTAATTGTCAAACCAGTTCATAATGCTACTATTGCTAATAGAATATGCTATAAAATAAGAATGTGAGGAATCTATTGCTTCCCCTGTCTTACTCCTTCTGCTTAGGGCTTATTTCAATTTCATTAAAGGTAGAATTGTTTCGATTGTACAATGGTATTTAAGGAAAGGATGGCATTTGTCTTTCCTAGGGGACAAACATAGAGGTGTCAATAGGTACTTAAAAAATACATATATACTTTACTACCATGATCCTGGAATTAATATATCATCTAGGAAAAATATACATTTGTAAAAATAATAAACCAAGTGATGTATTAGTGAAAATGCATATATACATGTTTGTGGAAGACTTGATTTCTTTGAAATGAGTAGTCTACCACATGTTTCCATACTGTCCAGGGAACAAGAGTCTACACAATGAATCTAAAAGAAACTAAGCGACTGCTAAAATGTCCATTAAAGCCGAAAGCATTTAACACTTTCCAAGATTTATAGTTTTATCTTATATATTTTTGCTAAGCGTCTGCACACACAGAAGGCATTGCCAAAACTATGCAAGGGGTCAAGGTAACTGTGGGTAAGATGGCGATAACAATAGTAAAATTAGGAAGGCTTCAGCTTATTTAGAGGCAAGTTTCAACTTATTTACCTCTTCATACAGATAGCAGCTCCCTGTTTAAAAACAGGCTTATTGGTTTGCTGTCCAGCATTATAAGAATAATGTCTTCCTCCTGGGGCCAAGATTGGGAAGGTTTGCTTGATAAAAGATTTGGGTTTCCTATGCTCAGTTTTCCTCAGGCATGATGCAAATCCACTGTATGAGCAAGGTCTACCTGTCACCATTGTCGGATGTGGGGGAAAGGAGAACCAAACATGAAGCTCGTGCTGTGGCTGTGCCATGAGTAAAACAGTCCTTTGTATCTTCTGCCAGCATCCATGAAACTGGCAGGGTAGGTCGTTAGCCTGCAAGGAAGATAAGATCTCAGACCCCAGACCCTTTACAGTACTTGACACTTCCATATGGAATTTTTTGTTTGTTACGTGAACATTATTCTTTTTTTTTCTTTAAAGATTTATTTTTATTTATTATATATCCCCCCTTGCTGCTTGTTCTTGTTGTGTTCATTGCTTTTGCGTTCTTCTGTGTCTGCTTGTTTCCCCCTGCTGCGGCATCCCGCCAAGTCAGCTCACCGCGTGGCGGCTTGCCCTGCCCGCGGCGGCTTGCCTTCTCGAGGTGGTCTGCCTGCTTGAGGAGGCCCCGGGATCTGAACCCGGGGCCTCCCATGTGGTAAACCGGAGCCCTACCAATTGAGCTACAGCCGGTTCCCCTGAACAGAATTCTTCACACTGTTTACTTGTATTAATCTAGTATTTTGAATTGGCTCCTTTTCTCTTCTTCCTTTTCACTCTTTCTCTTCTCTCCCTTATCGTGTTCACATATGATTGACAGCATTTTCTGTGCCATCCATTTTGCTCCCTAAACTCTTTAAGGTCCTTGCTGACAACAGCACTAGTCAGATATGTGCTTTTACGAGGTGTGCTCCCCTTTTGTTCTCCCAATACCAATTTTAGACAACTCAGTTGGATTGAACTACTTTTCCCTCATGAAGAAATACAGGCTGGCCCCATGCCCTCTACCCATGCTCTGTAGTTATCCAAGCAAAGATCTGTGTGTTCTAGACTGGAAGAGAAACCTCTATTTTTGGATGGGATTACAACTCTTCAAACAGGTACTTCATTGCCACCAGGTCTGCCACATGCCTATCAGAGCATTAGAGCTACTTTTTTTTTCTTTTAATATGTAATGAGCAAGAAGAGTCAATGATTGGGTAGAATATAAATATATGGGGCCAGATATTAGGAGGAAAGTGGCCTGTGATCCAAAATCCCTGTATAGATTGCTCAGGTGACCATGACAGCCACATATCAAACCATACCTGAGCAGTTTCCTTCTCAAAAGAAGCCCAGGGTCCATGTAAGGTGATTTGGCATATTAAAATATAACTCTGGGAGTTCTTAAAATTGAATAAATAAGTACAAACAATAAACATCAGCTCCAACACTGGCCCCTTGGTCTTATAGTCCAGAACTCATGCAGGAAAGTGAAACATACTTTTTCTCACTGTGGCATTGTATTAAATTAAATCAACATGGGAGATCTCTGTGGAGTATAGATGGGAGAAACGAGGTAATTTTATTCGGCCCAACAATTTCTCTTAGCTAGGAAAAGAAGCTTTAACCAGGAGACTAAATAAAATCAAGGTGATACTAATCAGAACAGTCCATGAAGTAATTTCATATAGTTGGGTGATTCTTTTAGTTTACTTGGTGGGTTTATTTTCAAGAGACTCTGTTGGGTTTCCCACAGGCAAGCTTTGTAAGTTCTTAGTCTTTTGGAGTTTGATTCAGGAAGACTAAAGAGGCTGAAGGTTACCACAAGAGGAAGGTAGAGACACTTCAAGTCTATAATGTTCTCCTTGCAGTCTGCCCTGAGACTTGAGTAAAGAGGCCTTAATATGAGGTTATTTCTGTAATTAATTCATTATTCCATTCTAGAGCAAAAGAACACTGCATTGATAAGTTCCACGATGGGAACAGAATGAGTTAAAAAAAAAAAAAAAAAGAGGGTAATCATTTTCTTAACATTTCTAAAGGTCAGATTAATTTAGGTCATTTATGAATACATCTTCTTCTTGTCCAATACAGGGATCTCCCGGTATAAGTTCCTTGATCCAAGTATAGAAACAAAGAGTTTTGACCACAGCAGAAAGAATGACTGAAGGATTCTCTCTCAATTTAGGCTGGGGGACTCAGCGAACTTAACCACAGAATGGAGAACGCACTTCTAAATTAGATGTACTATGTGTTGGATCTGATCCTGAATAATTTCACGTCTACAATTTCCCCTTTCAAAAGTGACAGTTATAATCAAGGTCGTGACATTTCTTCCCAACAACGCACAATTGATTCCTCACTTCTGTTTTGTTTTGAAAATGCAGAACAGCCATTCAAGGGCTAAATATCAATAGCATGAAAAATGGAAAGATGTCAGGGAGAGCCATTTGCAGCCGACCATGCGCCTGCTCTAAGAGCTGGTTACACAGCTCAGCAAACACATGGCGTGTGCTTGTCTAGAGGAAGATGGACTGCAAATAAATTATTAAGCTTTTCCTACTGGCGGATGGGACATTTTCACTTAGACTGCAATGCGTGTCATCACATACAGTAAAAGGATAAACAGGCATGGACCAGCTTGAGGAAAATTGATAGTGACTTGGACATCCTTATTCATAACCACTTCTTTCCAGATTAAAAAAGCTTCCAACAGCAATTTCCTCAATAATCCTATAGAATCCTTAACGGACTCCAAAATCATCCTTCCCCCAACCCCAAAAACCCACTGATTAAACCAGGAGTTTCAATTTGTTAGATCAGATATTTGTTCAAGAGCCAAACTGGTTGTATTTTAAGGGAGATGAGTGAGCTAGACCATATAGTTCAGTAGAAAGTTGAAGATGAAAACTTATTTTCTTATTTTTCCATGCTAAGAACATCTGAATCACTCTTTTCATTCTTATGAGCAACTCTGTTCCCTCTCAGTCACAAATGTCTATTTACCTCAGCCTATGTAAACAAAAGGAGAGTATTTGAGGAGCTAGGTTATTGGCAAGGGGAAAAAAAAGCCTAGAAAGGCTAGTGTAGAAATGAGACCTCAGAAAGCATTTTTTCTATTAGAAAAAAATGGACAAAGTAATACCTGTCAAAAGGTTGAGAAGATATAGGCTTAGGAGACCAAAAAAAAAAAACATGCTTGAATTTATACACAGTGCTATACATTTGCTATTCTGTAAGTGAGCTTGTGGTGATAAAAATATTTTTGTTGAGTATCTCACCAATAGTGTTATTCAACAAGTCTTCTTTGAATCTAAATAGCTCAAGGGATTCATAAAATTTTACTTCTTATTTTATTTTTCTGGCTAAAGGATAAAGACTTGTTTATGATTTGAACATTATAATCATACAAAGGAATGGATTCTCTTGAACTTAACATCTCAAAGGACGAGACGAGTTGCACTCTACACTCTTGAATTTATCTCTAGGCATACCAGGATGAAATCCAAACTCTTTCAATAGCTTTCAACATGATTTCACCATGGCCACTCACCAATTAGACAATTATATAAGGTAAGTGACAGGAGATTATACCTAGAATACTTTCTACCTTCATTAGCACCTGATTCTGTAGTTTCTTTGGGGAAGATGCAAAAATAGTATTAAATCATAATAGAAATAATAGCATATCAGAAGGAGACAAATCTGGATGGACAGAGAAGCCCATTTCCTCTGTGCTCAATAGCTCAGCCAAAAGCTGCCTCAGTAATAGTGACTTAGCTCAGTGGAAGAACTGTTGATATTTATAGGCTGAACTCTGGAAAGTTCCATTTCTAAGGCCATTTTCTGGACCAGGCTGTTCCCATTGTGTTTTCCACCCCTCTGGGAGCTTGGCCACTCTCCTGGAGCCCTGTCCATGGTGCGATGAGATCTCTGGGCGTTTGTGTGTTTTACTGCTTCTCAGCTAAAATAGAGTTTCTCCCTAAACTCTATCTAACATTCATACCTTTTGATGTCGGTGGCATGTCTATGGCTAGCTCCTTTGACACAGAAAATATAAGATAAAATTTTCAAAAACTAAGATGAACGATGTTCTACTTCCCCTCCCTCAGACATCAAGTGGCTGCTGTCCTAGTGAGCCAATCCTGGTCTTGGAACCAACTTCACTCTCACCTCTTTTGGTAGAGTATCCTGAGAATCTGAATCCTGTCTGGTCTGCTTTATTACAGATACCTGGTGTGTAAGTGTGTGTGTGTGTGTTAGTGTGTGTGCTTCTATTTTTATTGTAATAAAAAAACACTAATAAAGCACTTTTATATGCCAGGCACTTTTCTTATTGTTTTACAGGTATTAATTAGATTAGTCCTCATAGCATTATTATTATTAATGTAGTATTATTCCCATTTTGAAGGTGAAGAACATAAAGTTGCAGGAAATCTCGGAGTTCAGATTAGAACCAGGCAGTCTGGCTCCAAACATCCAAGGTATGTCATTTCTTCTCTGAGCTTTTACATTTCTTCTTTGTGCTTTTCTGTTATAAACATATTTTCCCTATGAAGATTTTTAATCCCTGGGAAAATATTTGATCCCGATTTTCATATATTTTGACGCAAGATTTTTTCTGACGGGCGTTTTTCATTTGCCATTTGTTTTTCCTCCTTGGCTTTGTGTTGTGTGTGTGTGTGTGTGTGTGTGAGAGAGAGAGAGAGAGAGAGAGAGAGAGAGAGAGAGAGAGAGAGAGAGAGAGGGAAAGAGAGAGAGATTTGTATAACTATTCGTTTCTGATTACTATTAATTTTGTGGGATGTAATTTCTTCCCAACCAGCTATTTGTAGGATATTTGTGTCAGAGAAAGTCAGGGTCATATTTCAGACAAGCAGGGATTCTTCTTATGACACAGAATGAGGGTGTAAATGATTATTTTTATTCTCTACTTCTCTCTAGCTCCAAAATTGGCATTAGTGTGCAGCTCACAGTGCAAAGAGTCCTCTGCCCTACCTCGTGGACAGATGGTTTCCTGAAAATATGGCATGTCTGGGTGATTATTGATTTCTCCTCAGGACCAAACCAAGATGAGGCATGCTTCTCTTTCCAGCTCACACAGGTCATTCTTCCTGTTGCAATAAAAATTCTGGTCTTAGACATCACTCTGTAGAAGTATGCCATGCCAAGCTTTTCTGTGGTCTGCTACTATGAGTGTCTCTTTCTTCATTATCTCAAACTCTTGTTTAATTTTCACTACTTTTGTTTCAAAATTTTACCTGTTTCCTAATTTCATTGAAAGTCAAAAGCACATTTTTGTTTAAAAATTAACCAGGCAAAGACTTGGGAGGAACACTATTCTGTCAAAAGAAGTCTACAAAGACACAGGAGCAAGAAAAATTATGGCGTGATAAATAGTTTTGTTGGAGGCTATATCCACAAAAAAATCTTGGATGATTTACCCTAGAAATATTGCAATATGTGAAAACCTCTAAAAGATATGTTCTTCTATTTTCAGTTGAAAACATTTTCATCACAAAGATTTCTTAATGCTATTTCTCTCCCTTCTTTACTGACCAAAATATTAAAAATTAATAATAACAGCAATAGTAATAATAATGAAAGGTATTATGTGACTTCAATATTAAGTTAGCTTAATTCCATAAGCCACAACTGAGATGTCACTAGTTGTCTGACAACTTGCATATTTTTGTGGAAGATATAAAGATACCAAGATTTTGTTTGTATCTCCAGAGGTTAAACATTTCATACTTCAAATAAGTATAATGAAACTGGGCCTCTTTCGCTATAATAGTCTTTTTTTCCTAATTTATCAGCCTCCTGTTGTTGTTAAATTATTTCTGTTACTGAAGAAATAATTTGTATTATGTACTTCTTATATATTTTTATCTTTTATGGCTCACTTTTCACATGGGAAGGTATGTTTTGTATATGAATATTGATGTGCACTTTATATTGCTCTTTTATCCATGACCTCATTCAGCTTTGGCATTTTACTTTTCAAATTTGCAAAATTTAAGAAACACTCCATGTGTATTATTTTAATGTTTATTCTGCTTACTTATCTATGGAAAACTAAGCAATTCTTTAACTTTAACCTAACCAGCTAATGCTGTTTCTAAACCTTCCATTTTTCTTGACTTTTTCAATCATTAAGGAAAATCAAGATTAAATACATCACCCTTAAAAGTTTTCATTGTTTGGTAAAGAAAAGGAATTTAAAAACTACAGCTTCATTTTCCCATTATTTTTAACCCACAATCCAAATAAATTAATTTTGTTATACATTTTTGCTACATGGTAGAATTAAAATGCAAAGTAAACTAGGTAAGACACATGTTAGTTTTAGGTTTTCTGTTCTCAATCTCATTTTAGGGGACTTTTGGGGAAACTAAGAGAGAGACAAGCACCCCTCTGATTCACATGTGGATCAGAACCAAGTTGCCTCTCTAAATGTTTGCCAACATTTTCCTACTGCAGTAGGTTGGAGCAGATATCAGCCTGGTAGCTGCCGAACTGAATATGTTGTCTTGGGTCCACTTTGATCACAGATCTCGAATGCAGGAGAGCCCCCAAAATTTATTCCCATGAATTAAGAGAATGCAGTGAACCTCTGAAGGGGGAGACGGAAAAACATTGTGACCCAAAGGTAGATGGCTGTCTGTAGATCATCCACAAATATCTAGTTTCCCTAGGAGAAGATGAGCTGACAATGTTTTCCATTAGCTATAACCTTCTGAGGTTTAAAATAGCTAATTGATACTACAACATTCCTGAACGTGCTAGGCAGGAATATGAATGTTTCTCAGCTCAAATGCCATGCTTTTGAGGAATTAACTAGCTATTCATTCAGTCTTTAAGCATTATTGCAGCAAATCTCACATTTGAATTTTTAAAATGATTATGAACTGGCTAAAGGCTGAGAATAAACCTGCATTTCTCTACCACTGTCATGGGAAAAGGAAAACCTTAATTACAATGCTTGTCTTTGAATAATATTTCAGTTGTAACAGCACATTTTTTCCAATTTTGCATGATCAGTGCATTAATATTTATTCATATTCTATGACCTTTACATAATTCTCTTGGGCACTATTTTTCAAACTATTATGTTTGCTCTTTTTTTCACTCTTTAATACTTACTATTTATGTTCTTCTTGTTATTCCACATTTTATGAGAGTGTTATGGTTATTATGGAATGAGCTGGAATGAAACACTGGCTCTGCCTCCTCCTTTTCACCAATTTGGAAACTTCTAGGAGGGACCTTACACTTACCATCAATCATTTAAAAATCAGGATGAATTCACTTGTTTCTTTTTCTAGACTTGATATTTAAAACAAATGTCTGACACAAAAGACTGCATCCTTTGTGATTATATTTATTTGGAAATCTGAAAAAGGCAAAAGTGTAGTGATCAGTGGTTCCCAGGGGCCTGCAGGTGGTAGCAAGGATTTACTGCAGAGGGACACCAGAGGTTTTTTGGGGGTATAATAGAAATGTCCGATATCATAATATATGTGGCATTACACAGTTTATACATTTGTTGAAAATTGTTAAATTGAGTGATGCTAGCAAAAATGGCAGAATAGGGGAACTCCAGAAGCTAATCCCTCCTCAAAAGCAATGAATAAACTATCAAAAACTATCAGAGCAACTTTTTTAGAACTCTTGAAACTAACCCAAAGCTTGCAGAAACCAGGGGAACACGTAATCAAAAATGAACAAACAAACAAACAAACTCTGAAACATGGTAAGAGAGCTTTTTGGCATTTTAACTTATCCTGGTCTCATCCCCCATTCTCCAGCTTGGTGGTAGCCTTAAACAACAGCCTGAATTCTCAGTGGGTACTGGTACCAGAGGGGACATCATTATTATTTTCAAAGGATCTTGATTGCTTTGACTTGCCTGGTGTATCTCTGCAGGACTGGCTCAAAGGGCTTGCTTTTTATCACTTTTGTTACTTATTTGAATAAATAAATCTTTATTAAATAATTTAATCAAGTTTAGAATGGAGAGAAATGAAATAGAGAATAGAAAAACAATAATCAACAAACTCAAATTTTTTTTATCTGAAAAGGTCAAAAAACTTGACAAGTATTTAACTAGACTTACCAAGAAAAAAAAAAGAGAGAGGACTCAACTTACTAAAACAAGCAATTAAGGTGAGGACATTACTACTGACCTTACAGAAATATAAACAATTATAAGAGAATACTATGAACAACAAATTAGATAACCTAGATGAAATGGACAAATTCCTAGAAATAAACTAACAAAATTGACTCAAAAAGAAATAGAAAATCTGAATAGACCTAAAACAAGTAAAGAGATTGAATCAGTAATCAAAAAATTTCCAACAAAGAAAAGCTGAGGATCAGATGGCTTCATTGGCAAATTCTATCAAACATTTTAAAAGACTCCTTCTTAAATTCTTCCAAAAACTAGAAGGGGAGGGAACATTTTCTAACTCATTCTATGAGACCATTACATCCTGATACAAAAGCCAAACAAAGACATTCCAAGAAAAGGAAACTACAGACCAACATCCCATATGAATAGAAATGCAACAGTCCTCAAAAATTGCTAGCAAATTGAACTCATCAACATAAAAAGGATTGTATACTATGATCAATGGTATTTATTAGCACAATTTATCACAGTTTCACCATAAGAAAGAAATCAAAGTAGTACACCATACTGATAGAATGAAGGGATAAAAACACATCATCTCACTTGATGTAAAAAAAAAAAGTCACTTGACAAATTCCAACATCCTTTTGTGATTAAAAAAAAACAAACAAACCAAAAAACTAGGAATGAAAGGCAACTTCCTCAACCTGATAAAGGGGAATCTCTAAAAACAGTTAACATTAACACTAATAATGAAAGTCTGAAAGTCCCTCCCTGCCCCCACTATTACCAAGAATAAGACAAGGATGTCTGCTTTTGCCACTTCTATGGAATGTTGTAGTGTTGGTTTTAGCCAAGGCACTTAGACAAGAAAAAGGAAAGCATCCAGAATGGAAAGAAAAAGTAAAAATTTCTCTCTTCTCGATGGAATACTTTTATATGCAGAACATTCTAAAGAATCCACAAAAAATGATTGATGCTAATAAATGAATTCAGCAAAATGCAGGACACAAGATCACACACAAAAATCAGTTGTATTTCTATACACTAGCAACGATCAATCTGGAAAAGAAACTAAGGAAACAATTCTATTTATAATAGCATCAGAGAGAATAAAAACTTAGGAAAAAGTTTAGCCAAAGCAATCCAAGATTTCTACATTGAAACCTAAAAAATATTGTTAAAAGAAATTAAAGAAGAACTAAATAAGTACAGAGACATCCCATGTTCATCATTAGAAAGAAGAATATTGTTGTGGTGGAAATGGTCTCCAAATTGCTCTACAGATTCAATACAATTCCTATCAAATTTTTAACTGTGTTTTTGCAAACATGGACAAATTGAACCTAAAATTTGTATTGAATTGCATGGGACTCCAAATAATCAAAACAATTTTGAAAAATATGAACAAAGTTGTAGAAATCACACTTCTGATTTCAAAACTTAATACAAAACTGCAGTAATCAAAACAGTATGGTACTGGCATAAGGATATGCACATAGATCAATGGAATAGAATTGAAAGCCCAGAAAAAAAATACACCTATGATCAATTGACTTTTGACAAGGATGCCTAGACATTCAAGAAAGAAAGCACAGGCTTTTCAACAAATGTGTTGGTGAAGCAGGCTAGTAAAATATGGAATCAATAGACAGATCTGGAACCTGGCAAGAAGTCCATGTGAATATCAATACCCCCAAGATGGCTGTTGGAAGACCGTTGCAAATGAGATTTCTTCCCGAAGCCAGGAGAAACCCCAGATATTCTCCAGGGATATTATATTGGGCCATCCTGGGGATTGATGGGTGGGATAATCAATCAAAATAGCAAACAGCTGGAACTCCTCCCATGTCATTAGCAAAGGGCAGAATAATTAATGGCTTAAAAAACAAGCACTAAGGCCAAACCTCTCTCTTTCTTGCTTTCTGCACCCTGCTCTCGCCATGCCCACACCCCTACCCCACCACGGGTTAACACACAAGTAAAACCTGGGCATTTATAGTCTATAATGGAAACTAAGTCTGTAAATCAGCCCTCTTTATCACTCTTCAACCCCTTCCTCTCTACCTGGGATCTATGATCTGTTATTTTCTCCCGTTTCTCTTCCCTCCCTACCTAAATGAATTACTGGCCTAATCAATGTGACATGCTCTTAAAATTCATTTCTGTAGCATAGCCAAGAACCTAGACAAAATCCAGTAACATTGGGACAACTGGATATCTACATGTAAAAAAAGCCTAATTTGGACCTCAAGCTCACATCATATTAAAAAATATTCACATCATATTCAAAAATCAGCTCAAAAAGTATCAAACAGGGAACCGCCTGTGGCTCAATTGGTTGGGCTCTGGTTTACCACATGGGAGGCCCCGGGTTTGGTTCCCGGGGCCTCCTGGTGAAGGCAAGCCGCTGTGCGGTGAGCTGACTCAGCGGGATGACCTGGCAGGGGGAGACAAGCAGACGAGACAAGTGCAAAGCAAATCAACACAGTGGGCACAAGCAGCAAGGGGGGGGATATATAAATAAATAAAAATAAATCTTTTAAAAAATGTATCAAACACCAAAATGTAAAGTTTTATAGATTTATAAAACTTTGAGAAGGAAACATAGGCGAAAATCTTTCCAACTTTGGATTAGGCAACTATTTCTTAAATATGACATTAACAGCATAGCAACAAAAGAAAAAAATAGATAAATTGCACTCTATCAAAATTAAAACTTTTGTACATCAAAGAACATTATCACGAAAGTGAAAAAACAGTCTACAGAATTTGAGAAAATGTTTGGAAAGCCCATACCTGGTAAGGGTTTAATATCCAGAATATATAAAGAACTCTTACAACTCAACCACAAAAATCAAGCAACTCATTTTGAAAATGGACAAAGGATTTGAATAGGTATTTGTCCCCCAAAAATATAGAGATTGCTAATAAGCACATGGAAAGATGCTCAAAATCATTAGTAGGAAAACACAAATCAAACCCAAAATGATATACTACTTCACAGCCACTAGGATGGCTGTAATAAACAAAATGGAAAATAGAAAGTGTTGGCAAGATTAGGGAGAAAATAGAAACCTTGTACATTACTAGTAGGAATGTAAAATGGTGAAAGACATTTTGGTGGTTTCTCAAAAAGTTAAGCATAGAATTACTATGTATCCAAGAGAAATGAAAATGCATGTCCATGCAGAAGCTTAGACACAAATGTTCATAACAGCAGTAGCCACAGAAGTTAACAGTGGAAACAACCCAAACATCCATTAACTGATGTATGGATGAACAAACTGTGGTATATCCATAAAATGGAATATTGTTCTGCCATAGAAAGGAACTGACATTTTGATATATGCTATAACAAAGAAACTTGAAAGAAGCCAGACAAAAAAGGCCTCATATTGTATGATTCCATTTATATGAAATGTCCAGAATAGGCAAATTCATAGAGACAGAAAATAGTTTAGTGGTTGCCAAGGGCTCAGGTAAGGGTGAATGGGAAACAATTGCTATGGAGTTTCTTTTTTGGGTGATGAAAATGTTCTGGAATTAGATAGTGATATTGGCTGCACAACATTATGAATATAATAGCAGCCACTGAATTATATGCTTTAAAATGGTTAAATTGGTGAATTTTACAGTTGTGTGAATTTTATCTCAATATAAAGTCATCAAATTGTGCACATAAATTTAGTGAATTTTTATTGTACATGTCAATGAAGCTGAGCAAAAAGTCAGTGTTATCAAATAAATAAAGTATGTAACTACATAAAAAAGATGCCTAAAATTACATATTAACAGAAAATAACTCTGGTTATTCCAAATATAAAATAAGATTTTTCTCCTTGTATATTTAGTGTTAATATTTTATCATAGGAAAATGTGTATTTCTTCAAAACAGGTGGCTTTGTGTTCTTATCTTCAAAATAAAATTTAATCAATTATTTTTA
>PVKH010015522.1:0-16063 GCA_004027955.1 Chaetophractus vellerosus | reverse complement strand
TGCTGTTTTTTTTTTTTAAAGATTTATTTATTTTATTACATATCTCCCCTTCCCCCCGCTGCGGCGACACGCCAAGAGTGGTCACTGCGCAGGCGCGGCTTTCCCCGCTTGTGGGCGGTGTCTGCGTCCTTTCACGGCCGGCTTTCAGTTCACGGGTGGCTGGCTGCGCTCCATTCGCGGGCGACCTGCCCTGCCCGTGGCGGCTCTTGCCCTGTCCGTGGCAGCTTCTTGCCCTGCCCACGGCGGCTCCGGCCCGCCAATGGCAGCTTGCCATTCTCAAGACGGTCTGCCCGCTAGGAGAGGTCCCCGGGAATCGAACCCAGGGCCTCCCATGTAGTATGCCGGCGCCCTATCCACTGGGCTATCGAGCCGGCCCCTCAGTGCTGTTAATTATGTTCACAATGCTGTGATATCGTCGCCACCATCCATTACCAAAACATTCCCATCAATCCACATAGGAACTCTGGACACTTTAAGCCTTAACTTCTCATTCCCTATCTCCACCCCAACTGCTGGTAATCTATAATCTAGATTCTGACTCTATGAGTTTGCTTATTCTAATTATTTCAAGTCAGTGAAATCATACAATATCTGTCCTTTGGTGGCTGATTTATTTCACTCAACATGATGTCTTAAAGGTTCATCCATGTGTCTGCCAGCCACAATGTAGTTAACTATATATAGCCGTTGGCCATTTATTTGTAACTCCACAATGTTTCAGTTTACTAAACAATGACTTAGGAATGAACACTGAATACTTTAAGTAATTTGGAATAATGCAGACAAAAAAATTTTTAAAAACTCTGATGAGACCATGTTCCAAAGATGGACTCTGTTCAGCATCTTCTCCTCTAGTACAAAGTATAGCAATCCATTCCCAAAATCTAAGTTATATCCTGACAGGTGAAGTCCCATTGAAGAACTTAAACTATTAGAAAAATAGGTTGGCCAGTAAATAAAATAAACAATTATATAAATGCAATTAGAAATATTCTGATTTTCACTCTGATAAAATAGTAAAAAAAAAAATGAAAATTGAGACTCAAAAATATTGACTATATCTTAAAATAACATACATATAATGGAATATTAAGCCATAAAAAGAAATGAAGTCCTGATACTTCAGTAGGTATTTGGTTGCTCTTATAGATTTTCAGTTGCTCCTTGGCTTTTTTCATATTCTTCTCTATTGGCTGCCAGTCAGCATTGATGCACCCAGTATGGTTTGCAAGCTGAAGGAGAAAAAAATCCATCTCCCACAACTCTTATAGCCAACTTTCCAAACTTCTGGAATATGAAACTGTGCACCATCCAGTGACACTTCCATTTCTCAGTTGGGTCACCAGGCTGTACTTTTCTGCAGAGGGTCCAGATTCCTGCCTGTACAGCTTGCACCACCACAGCTGCTTTTTAGCCAATTCTAGTCCAGAGACTCAAAATTTCCTTCAAAGTTTCCTTGACTGGACATGGCCATTTCGGCGAGCTCGTCTGGCAAGGACATACTGAGGCTCTGCGAGGACATGGGACAAGGCACGCTGTAGTTGCTGCTGTTGCCAGGTGGCTTCTGGCACGTGGAGCAGATGTTTCCAGTCCCATGACTTTTTAAAAAAAATTAATAAATATATGTTTATTTGATAACTAAAAACTTCTTTTTTTCAAGTATATATTTTATTTTATTTTTTTTATAAAAAGGTATTTAGATTACATAAATGTTACATAAAAATATAGGGGATTCCCATATGCCCCGCTTCCAACACCTCCCACATTTTCCCACATTAACAACATCTTTCATTAGTGTGGTACATTAGTTACAATTGATGAAAACATTTTAGAGCATTGCCACTAAGCATGGATTATAGTTTACATTATGGTTTACACTCTCTCCTGCACTATTTTGTAGGTTGTGGCAAGATATGTAAAAAGCCCATGACTTTTTAACATTAGAATGTCTTAAGATTATATCCTTGGAGGACATCATATCTTTCCATCTGTTCTGACTCACTTGGTGACCAATCAAATCTCATTGTTTTAAATACCATCAATACCATGATGACTTACACATTTATATTTCCATTTTGGACCTTTCCTCTAGACTCCAGACTCATACATCCAATTGTCTACTTTTAATCTTTCCTTGGGTTTTTAAAAGGCATTCCAAACACATTTCCAAAACTGAGCTTCTGCTCTTCTGCATTGCCCAAATTGTTTCTCACATTCTATTTACTGTGTTAGTTAATAGCAACGTTGTCCTTCCTATTGATCAAGATGAAAAATTGGGGGACATTCTTTTTTTTTTTTTAGGATTTATTTATTTCCCCTCCGCCCAACTGTTTTGTGCTTGCTGTCTGCTCTCTGTGTCTGTTTGCTTTGTGTTCTTCTGTGTCTGCTTGTCTTCTCTTCAGGCAGCACTGGGAACCAATCCTGGGACATTCTGGAGTGGAAGAGAGGCGCTCAATCTCTTGTACCACCTCAGCTCCCTGGTCTGCTACATCTCTTATTGTCTATCTTCTCTGTCTCTTTTTTGTTGCGTCATCTTGCTGTGCCATCTCTCCATGCGTGCCAGCACTCTGTGCGGGCCAGCTCGCTGTGTTGGCCAGCTTGCTTTTCACCAGAAGGCCCCGGGAATTGAACTCTGGACCTCCTATATGGTAGATGGGAGCCCAATCACTTGAACCACATCCACTTCCTTGAGGACACCATCTTGATGTCTGTCTTTCTCTCGTATCTCATAGCCAACCTCTCAGAAAATTCTATTGGCTATATATTAAAAATATATGTAGAACCCAGACACTTCTCAGTACCTCCCCTGCCATGACTGTGCTCCAAGCCACCAAAATCCCTTCCTTAGATTATTTCAATAGCTATCTCACTGGTCTTTCTGCTTTTCCCCTTGTACCTCATAACCCGTCACAACATCAGTAGTGATCCTATTAAAACATAAAGCATATCATGTTGCTGCTCCCTCTTTTCCATGGCCCCCATCTCACCCAGAGTAAAAACCAAAGCCCTGACAATGGCATGCAAGGCTCTAATGAACTGACTGTCCTCTCCATTACCTGTCTGAATTCATCTCTCACTCATCTCCACATTGCTCCCTGTATTCCTGTCACACTGGCCTTCTTGCTACTCTTTGAATTCTCTAGCCTTGCTCATGCCTCAGGGCTTTTGCACTTGTTTCCTTTTCATGAAATGCTCTTTTTTTCCCCAGATATACTCATGTCTGGTTTGCTCACCTTCTTCAGGTATTTGCTCAAATGTCACTTCTCAGAGGTCTAACCTAACCCCACTCTCGGCTCCTTCCTGAGAGTCTCCATCTCCCTCTCTGCTTTATTTTTTCCATTGCATTTATTACCATCTAAGTACTGTATATTTTAGCTTTTATTTATTCTCTCTGTCTTTCTTCTAGAATGTAAGTTCCAAAAGGGCAGAAATTTTTTTCCCCTCAACTACTGTATCCTCAGAGCCTTAGATAGTGCCTGCCACATAGTAGATACTCAAGAAGAATTTGTCAAATGAATATGAATGATTTTCCCATATTTCTCTGAGACAGGCCAGGAAATATTATCTCTCCCATTTAATCGAGGGAGAATAAAGCTTCTAGGGTTAAGTAACTAGTCCAGAGTAAATGAGATGTCTGGAATGAAAGCCCAGTTCTCTCAACTCCAAGTGCTTGGGAATTTCATTACATGTGGCATTTGATCCAGAAGTGCCCATCTGAAGGTCTTGCTGAACTCGAGTAGGCAAGGGCTGTAGGAATTGACCCAGGCACAGAGAAGTACACTAAAGTCTTTGGTGGTCAGCCAGTTAAATTCCTTGGATCCAAACTGCTTTTCACAAGAGAAGAATTCAAAGTAAGCTTTCACTGCAGGGTGACAAGAAGGGACATTAATCTGCCAGAGCAGCTGTTTGCTCTTATAAAATACATCAGTCTTCATAATAATGAAAAATCCAAGAGGCAGCTTTGCCGATTGAATTGAAAGTCAATGGGAATCAAGGAATTGTCCATGTTGAATTATTAAGTAACTGTTTCTAAATTAAGCCTTTTGGATGAGCAGCAAACTGGACTGCAGCTTGCACAAATGTGTGTTTTCCTCACTTCCCTGTTAGGAGAAGTTATATTAGATGCATGCCAGCATATCAATCAAAGGCCCCAAAACAGGTGTGTGAAATGACCATCCATCAAATGGGATCTCTGGCCACCCCACAACAGAGTGATGTGGAACTCGCTCAAAGGATAATGCACAGGGAAAGGGAGAGGCTGTACAATGCTATTAGTTGAATTCGAAAGAGACTAGAAAATGCAAATCGATCTTGGAATAAAATCAGAAAATATACACAGCACTTTGCTTATTCTTATTTAGACTGCCACTTTGAGAAATGGAAAGAGTAATTCAGGTACCTGTGGAAAGGGCCTGAATCTCATATAAATTTTTTTATTTTGGAACAGTTTTAGATCTATCAAAAACTGAAAAGACAGTGAGTTCCCTTATAACCCACTTCCATTATTAACATACCTATATTAGTATGCTACATTTGTCACAATCAAGGAACCAATACGGACACATTATTATTATTACCTGAAGTTCAGCTTTCCTTAGTTAATACGTAGTGTACCCATCCAGGATACCAGGCTACATGTCGTCATCATGTCTCTTAGGCTCCTCTTGGCTGTGACTGTTTCTCAGACTCTGACTTTGATGACTGTAACAGTTCTGGGGAATTTTGGTCAGGTACTTTTTAGAATGCCCCTCATTGGGATTTGTCATGTGTTAATTGTAGTAATGTATTTTTGGTAGGAAGTCCACAAAGGTAAGGTGCTGTTCTCATCACATCATATCAAGGTTGCATACTATCAGCATCCCCCCCCCCTTTTTTTTTGAGGTTCTGGGGGCTTGGGATTGAATCCATGACCTCTTAGGTGGAAGCCAGCGCTCAACCACTGAGCCACATCAGTTGTCCTGGGTTGGTTTTTTCATTTGTTTTGCTTGTTTTTGTTTTTTCAAGAGGCACTGGGAACTGAACCCAGCACCTCCTATGTGGGAGGCGGGCACTCAGCGGCTTGAGCCGCATCTGCTCCCTCAACATGACTTCTTGCTGTTGATATTAACTTGATTACTTGTTGGAGATAATGTTTGTCAGATTTCCCTACTTTTTTTTTTTTGAAGATTTATTTTTATTTATTTATATATCTCCCTCCCCCTTGCTGCGTGTGCTCACTGTGTTCATTTGCTTTGTGTTTTTCTGTGTCTGCTTATCTCTCCCTGTTGGGTCATCCCGCTGCGTCACCTCATGCTCGGCGGCTTGCCTTCGCCAGGAGGCCCTGGGAACCAAACCCGGGGCCTCCCATGTGGTAAACCAGAGCCCAACCAATTGAGCCACAGCTGATTCCCAGATTTCCCTACTTTTTTTCACCCTTTTCATACTATGTTATTTGGCAGGAAGTCAGTATGTGCAGTCTCCCCTTATACTCTTCCTCCTTGAGGGTGTAGTATCTACATAAATTATTTGGAATTCTTCCTTAAGGGATATTTGCCCCATTCTACTATTCCTTTATTTCCATCATTTGTTTATTTCATCTATATCACTATCAATTTATAAAACATAATATATAAGACATATATAAACATAGTTGATACTTTATCTTTTAAAATAAAAGTATATATTAAATCATCTATATTTATATTTACATAAGTATGGACTTATGGATATTTATTTTTTTACTCTGAGTTATAATCTGATAGCTTTGGCTATTGGGAGCTCTTCTAGTTGGCTCCTGAGTCCCTTTAACATCCCCCATAATTGTGGGATTTAAAAAATTTTTTTTAGCACCTCCTTATATTCAGCTGCTACAGGATGCTCCGGGCTCATCTTGTGTATTTCCTGCCCCCTCCTAGAATCAGCCATTTCTCCAAGAGCCCTGATTCTTTTATTGGAAAATTGTCTTAGAAATTAAGATCTGGGTACTAGGTGTGCTGTTGCTTCTAGGACCTCTCAGCTGACAGAGCAAGGAAATATATGTGTGTATACCAACACATAAATCTACCTATACACATACCTATAAGTATTTCTATATGTAACCCTGTATCTATATTAAGCTAAGCATTAGTTCATATTGATGTCTTGAACTAGAATCCATTACCACATGGATCTTTCTAGCTTCCTGCTCTTGCTCATCTGTACCTCCCACTCCAACAGTGAGAATTTGGCTCCCACCATCCATTTGCTACATGGTTCAATTCCAATATATATGGATAATGGGTTCAGGATTGTTAATACATACCCTTGTGGGAGACAACTTTGTCAACTGCTGTACAGTGCTTATGTACAGTTCCTTTGCCTTTGTTCTTACAGACTGCTCATTTCAGGGTTCCTTAGGTCGGCAACTTTTCCTCCATAATCTTCAGTGAGGTAGATTCTTACATTGGCAATACACTTAGATTATTTCATCACATTCTGCATTTCATTCTTGTCTTCCCCTATTTCCCAAATGATCTTGAAAAATGATTTTTTAAGGTTCACTCTTAGTGCTATTACGTTCTATGGGTTTTGACAAATGCATAGTGCCACGAATCCATTATTACAGTATCATACAGAATAGTCTCACTGTCCCCCCCACCTCCAAATCCCCCATGCCTCAACCCTCCTACCATCTCAAAGCCCTGCCAACTACTGATCTCTTGGCTGAGTCTATAGTTTTGCCTTTTCCAGAAGGTCATACATTTGTAATCACACATTATGTAACCTTTTCAGACTGGCTTCTTTCACTAAGCATTAGACATTCCTTCACATTTTTGTGTGGCCTGGTAGCTCATTCCTTTTTTTGCTGAATAGTGTTCCATTATATAAAGGTACCACAGTTTGTTTACCTATTCATCTATTGAAAGGCACCTTGGTTGCTTCCAGTTTTGGGTGATTATGAAAAAGCATCTATAAACATCTGTGTGCAGGTTTTTGTGTGGACGTAAGTTTTCACATCAGTTGGGTAAATACCTAGGGACCTGATTGCAGGATCATATGTTAAGACTCTTTGTAGCTTTGTAAAAAACTGCCGCACTATCTTCCAAAGAGGTTGCATGATTTTGCATTCCCACCAGCAATGAATGAGAACTCCTGTTGCTTCACAACCTTGCCAGTTGTCAGTTTTTGGATTTTAGTCATTTTAATAGGTGTGTAGTGGCATTTCATTGTTTTAATTCACATTTCCCTGATGACAAATGATATTCAGCATTTTTCATCTGCTTATTTGGAAAGGGTCTGTTTTTAAGGATCCAAAAACCCCTTGCCTAATATGAACAGGCTTTCCTATGCTGGCAGTTTGTCATTATCCAATGTAAACTCTGAAAATTGAGAAAAGGGAATTTTTTAAACGGAAAGTTTCTCCCATAGAATTTTAAAATGGCTGAAAATATTTCTGACATAATTACAGTACAAGGAGATGCAATGCCCTTGCTGACAATGAGCCAAGTCTGTGCATAATTATTTCAAATAAAGCTGATTTGTGTTCCAGAAAATATTATTTTAAATTTTTTAGTGAAAGAGTATGACTTTTCAATGACTGCCACCAAATGTTTTATAAAACTCCAGCTCACCTCTGCCTACCCTTTATCTTCTGATTAAAGGGCATTGGACAATTGCAAGGGCCACCTCATAGACTTCTGATGCTTCTGGCTTTAATATTCTGTGCTAGATTCACAGGACTCTTCTACAGATGCTAAGCATTCAATCCTGAAGGCTCCACTTCATCATCAGGTAATTAGTATTTTCATTAACTTGCTTATTGTCAAGGAAAATGAGCCTTGATCATCTAATTTTTCCTCAATGAGTTGAATATTGTAATATATCTATAATTAATGTGCTTTATGCCACAAACGTGTAATGGAGTAGAAATCTGAGGCTGCTCCCAGCAGTCACTGTCAGTAAATGTTTGATGAATAAACAGAGACTTTCTAATGGGAAATGGTGGCGACTTTTATAAGCAGACACAATAAAGACTTTATTAACATACTTAAGAAGCATTCTGGGAAATAGAATTGAATGCATTATTACTGCAGTCTCCTTTTGTGAAAAGTAAATTTTACTGTCCCCATAACAAATGTTTACTTGTGTGATGCAAGTGATAGTATCAGTATTTTATGGTATATTCCACAATTTAATACAATGATGCTTAAATTAGCTACACATTCCTTATGGGTTTGAGATTCTGGGAAATTGTAAGTACCAACAATCCCGTGTGTTGGTGATTTGCATACCAGGTTTACATGGAGAAGAAACAGGGCACCTATTTCAGGATTTTTAAAAGCCCATGGACAAATTTCAAGGTAGTTATGTTAGGTAATAAATATGATAAGGAAATATGGCTGTGTGTTTAGTCTACATATAAAGAGTCAAGTTTTAAATAGCATCTTTTAAAAAAAGGCAAATGGACTAAATTTGAGAGGATAACTCTGCAAGATCTCATGAGAATCTAGAGACATAAGTTTCATTGTATCAAGCTATATCTCTTTGCCTTTGGGACCATATAGTGGTTTGACTTGAGAATTTCCTTTTCTTTGTTATTTGTTAAATAGAATTCAAAGGGCAGAAAGGAGCCCATGAGGTTGCCTGCCCATTGTTCTAAAGGCAAGGTATCTGCAGGGGGAAGATTTTAAATGATTTTCCCATGGTTCTATAGCTAGAAAGTGGCAGCATGGGAACTAGAACCCAGATGGCCTTACTCTTCTCAATATACCCTTTCCACCAGGCATGGGTTTGTAAGTGACGAGCCCTTTCACCACTGTTACTTGAACAACTCTCAACAAACCTCTCCTCAATACTAGGGGATGGCAGCTCGAGTCTTACATGGACCTACAAGAAAGCCATTTCCAAGTTTGCCCTAGCTCGGCCCTACTCTGGTTCCAATCACTGTGCAAAGATGAAGAGAAAAGAAAATCAATGCAGGCAAAGAGCAACACAGGGTAACATTTTAAGCATGGCAGTAAGGAAGTCCATCTACCCTGTATGTTGCAGACAAAGTGGATCTCTCAAATGAAATCGGATCATTTTAACTGCTGTTCAAAACTCTCCAGTTTGGCTTCCCACTGCTCTTGGTTTAAAGAATAAATTACAAGCTCTGCAACCACTGCCCACCACTCCATTCTCAAATTATGCCATTCCCTCCACCCCCTTGTGCACAGCCCCAGGGCCTTCTTTCAGCTCCTAAAATGTGGCATGTTCCTTCTCACCTCCTCAAGCTTTTCTCCAATCATCCCCTAATTATCCTCCAGTTTTGGGTCCAAACATCATTTTCTTGGAGAAGCCTTCTCTGGGACAGCTTCTTTTCTTTTCTTTTTTTTTTTTTAAAGATTTATTTTTTCATTTCTGCTTTTTTTGTCTCCACTCCCCCGCCCCCCGCTGTGGCAACGCGCCGAGTCAGCTTCACCAGTGAGCGGCGGCCTTGCCCACGGACGGGCAGCTTGCCCGGCTTGTGGGCGGCTCTGCTCTGCTTGTGGGTGGCTCTACTCTGCTCGCGGGTGGCTCTGCTCTGCCTGTCGTGGCTTTGCCCTGCCCACGGCGGCTCTGCCCCGCCCATGGTGGCTTTCAGCTTCTTTTCTTTTATGTGCTTATATAACTGTGAACTCTGTTCCTCTTCTTAGATCACTTAATTTCATGTGAGTGCTTATTTGAGTGAGGCCCCTCTCCTCTCACTAACTGGTAAGTTCTTTGAGCTAAAGCTGTGTCTACTTTTGTTTATTGTTGTATTTCCAGTGCCTAATACAGTGCCCGGCACATAGTAGATGCCCAAAAACCTAGCTTTTGAAGACACAGAGTTATTTACCCAAAAAAGTGTTGAAATATGGTCATTCCTCTCATAGGCAGTATATTTAAATTATAAAGATGTTTAGTCTCCAGTTAATAATGTATGAAGAGATTCTAATTACACCAATTTTCCTCTAATATATGGAACAAGCAACTATTTGGGCAAGAATGGGATGTGAACAGAGGGTGATGAAAGAGGTAAAGAATCGACTCTTTTTTTCAGAGATCTATAAACAGCTGTGTCTTTTTCAGAGGAGAGAGGGCTAAGTCAGTCATTCAACACACTTTAATTTTGTGCTCCAGATTCTTACTTGAAATTACCCATTGGGCAATTGCTTGTACATCTGTATAGTTTGCAGGCAACTCAAACACCATATACTGAATTCATTGCCTTCTCTCTCAAACCAGGTCCATCTCTTGAGTTCCTTTATCTCTGTAACAGGAAAATTATTTTCTACTTCTCTTGCCAACTTAGCTCCCAAATCTGATGCATTTTCTTGATTCTTCTCCTAAATATCTCCCCAAACTGTTCTCTCCTATCCACTCTGTGGTCGGTGGCCCAGAGGTGCATCATCTGTAGCTTGTACTATTGCTTCAGCTTCCCAAATGGCAGCTCTGCTGCAAACGATAGTCCACACCAATATATCTTCTCCTACCACCAGCATTCTAGCAAAAATGAATCCTGACCATGACACCCCCCATTTAAGAAACTCTTTTGTGTAGCTATGGCCTATAAACTCTTTAGGACTGCAAATAAGGCTTGGCACAATAGCATTGCAACTTATCTTTCCAACTTCACCAATAATCATCTTACATGTACATTGTAAACCCAGTCATTCTGAACTTCCCATCTTGTTCTTAACATAACATGGACTTTCAGGACTCATGAAATATACTTGTTTAAAATCCTCCAATCACTTCTCCCAACTATTAAAATCAAATGGATCAAGATATGCTTTATATTTTTGTAAAGATTATACTTTCAGTGATAAATAGTTCAAATTTTGGGTCTTATGAAGTAAACAACTAACAAGTGAACTAGAAGTATTTTATAGGTTCTTATCACTTAAACTGGATTATATGACATAAATAGAAAATAAGGAAATAGGGCTGGTCAGCTATTTCAAATATAAGATGCTATCCAAATTAATTTCCTTTACCCTTGATGCCCTTAAAAGATAGAACAGCAATTTATTAAAGTCTGGCATTATGTACGTGGGATTTTATGTTGGACAATCTGAATTCTTTCTGCTGTCCCTTTCTTATGACCCTGGACAAGTTGCTCTTTTCTTAACCTAAGTTTCCTCATTTGCATAATGTGCATTAACAGAAACTAACATAGGGTGGTTTTGAGGGTCAAACTGAGGTATAAAGCGCCTTATAAAAGATGTCAATTTTTTTGTGTGTTTTTTTTATCGTTGATTATAGCACTTTTTAAAATAATTGTACTGTTTTTAAAAAGTATTTATCTTTGCTTCAACTGATGAAATATTATTAAAATAGTATTTTAATAATGTCATCTATTATTGACACTAGGTGTATTTTTCTCCATACCACCCTATTATTATTATCATTATTATTATTATTATTATTATTATTGCCACCTTGTTTTAGTATCATAAAAGTGTTATAATTCATGAAAAAACAGTCTTATACTTGTTCTATTTACTATAGTCCTTCTTCTATAATAAGGCTTAGTGTGTTGTACAGTCTTATGTGTTTAAAAAATTTTGTTTTTATTTGAGAAATTGTGAGTTAATAAAACAATCATGCATACCATGCGGGATTCCCATACATCACCCCACTACCAACACCTTACATTGTTGTGACACATTTATTATAAGTGATGAAAGAACATCATCTTAATATTACTGCTATCTGTAGTCCATAGTTTATGTTTGGTGTGTTTTTCCCACAAACCATCCTATTATAAATACCATGTATTGGAATTGAATATTTGTTATAGTTCATGAGAAAATGTGTTCATATTTGTACTGTCAACCACAGTCCATCATTCACGACGGGGTTCACTGTGTTACATGGCCCCCTGTCTTGTCCAATCCATCCCAAGTGTATACTCAGTGGTTCTCAGTTTCATCACAGAGTTGTGCTGTCATCAGCGTTGTCCGTTTCAGAATGTTTTCATTACTCCAAACGTTAAAACCCCATAACACCTTATACCTGCCCCATTATTAACCCTTAGCATTGACATAGTACCTTATTTGACATTGCTGTAAAAATACTACAATATTACTGTTAACTATGGCCTATATGTTACACTGGTCTTATTTTCCCTCCGTATCTCCACATTATTAACACCTTGTAATAGAGGAACATTCTTATATTTGTAATATTAACCAGAATCATCCTCCACCACTGAAATCACTATTATATAGTCTGTAGATTATCCTCTAGCTTTCTTTTAATTGACATTAACCTCCCTTGACTACCCCTTTCAGCCACAATCACGTTTATAAACCAGCACTGTTGATTATACTCACTATAATGTGTTACCATGAATTCTAGCCATTTCCCTACATTTACAATCTCCCTTATTAAACATTTTACATATATTCAGCATCAGCTTCCCCTTCTCAACCCTCATTCTATCCCCTAGTATCCTATATTCTATAGTTTAACTCTATGAGTTTACTCATCATATTTAGTTCATGTCAGTGAGACTATACAATATTTGTCCTTTTGTGTCTGGCTTATTTCACTGAGCACAATGTCCTCAAGATTCATCCACGCATCCATATGCATCCCAAGTTCATTTCTTCTTACAGTGAATAGTATTCTGTTTTATGTATATACCACATTCTGTTTATCTGTTCCCCAGTTGATGGACACCTGGGTTGTTTCCATCTTTTAGCAATTGTAAATTATGTAAATATTTAAATAATTGTAAATAATGCCTCTGTGTGCAAATGTCTGTTCACATCCTTGCTTTCAGCTCTTCTGAATATATTCCTAGCAGTGGGATTGCAGGATCATATGGCAGTTCTATATTTAGCTTCCTGAGGAACAGCCAAACTGTCTTCCACAGAGGCTGCACCATTTTACATTCCCACCAATAGTGGAGGAGTGTTCCTATTTCTCCACACCTTCTCCAGCACTTGTAGTTTTCTGTTTTTTGTTTTTTTAATAATTGCCATTTGTAAGGTGTGAAATGATATCTCATTTTAGTTTTGATCTGCATTTCCCTAAGAGTTTTTCATGCTGAATATCTTTTTATGTGCTTTTCTGCCATTTGTAGTTCTTCTTTAGAAAACTTTCTGTTTAAGTCTTTTGCCCATTTTAAAATTGACTTTTTATTGTTGAGTTGTATGATCTCTTTATATAACATGGAGATCAAACTCTTATCAGATATGTGATTTCTGAAAATTTTCTCCCAATGAGTAGGCTGCCTTTTCACCTTTTTTTTTTTTAAGATTTATTTATTTTTCCCCCCTTTTTATTCTCCCCTCTCCCATTGTTTTTGCACTTGCTGTCTGCTGTCTGTATCCATTTGCTGTGTGTTCTTCTGTGTCAGCTTATCTTTTCTTTAGGCAGCACTGGGAACCGATCCTGGGACCTTCCAGAGTGGGAGAGAGGCAATCACTCCTTGTGGGCCAGCCCTCCGTGTAGGCCAGCTCGCCTTCACCAGGAGGCCTCAGGAATCAAACCCTGGACCTCTTATATTGTAGACGGGAGCCCAATCGCTTGAGCCACATCCGCTTCCCCCTTTTCACCTTCTTAACAAAGTTATTTGAAGGAAAAAAGTGTTTAATTTTGAGGCGGTCCCTTTTACCTATTTTTTCTTTCCTTGTTTGTGCTTTGATGTAAGGTTTAAGAAACTACTGCCTACTACAAGATTTTGAAGATGTTTCCCTGCATTTTCTTCTAGAAGTTTTATGGTTGTAGGTTTTATATTTAGGTCCATTTTGAGTTAATGTTTTTATAAGATATGAGGTAGGTCTCCTCTTTCTTTCTTTTAGCTATTATATCCAGTTCTCCCAGCACCATTTGTTGATAGATTGTTCTGACCCAGCTGGGAGAGTTTGATAGCCTTGTCAAAAATCATTTGGCTGTTTATATGAGGGACTATCTGTGAATTCTCAGTTTGGTTGCATTGGTCAATATGTCTATCTTTATGCCAGTACCATGATGTTTTTACCACTGTAGCTAAACAATATGAAAAGACCTCAGTTTTATTAGGTGCTTGATGTATCTTCTCGGTTCCATTGAAGTACTTCCTTTGATTTTTCTCATTTGTTCTAAATTCCAGACAATAATTTATCTTATTTTTTTAGAAGTTGCAGTCTGGTTTTTGATAAATGAGGTATGGATAGAGTGGGTCAAATCTTGAGAATTTCTGAGGTACATTAAAGACTAGTTAATAAGCCTTGCAGTCAAACCATTGGGACCTAGAGCTTCCTTATTTTTGGACCTGTTTTAATCTTGGGAGCATTAGAGATAATTTATGTAAGGCACCCAGAATGGTGCCTGACACACAATCACTTCTTAGTAAATAACCATAATGTGTTGTTCCTCTTCTTTTTCCTCTTTTACGTTCTTTCTCTTTTTCCTCTTGCCTTTTCAGCAGGAAAACTGGGAGCTAGTAGGAGACAACATTACTCTACCAACTTCAAAAATTAAAACAAACAAACAAACAAACAGAAGCATTTTAAGGACTTTTAAAATTAATCGGAGGTAGCGACCAAAATAAAGAGAGGATGGTCCAAACATCTGTAGATTTTATACCTTCAGGACTGGAAAATCAAAGTATTAAGTGAGAGTTGCCACCATAATGGAATTTCAAGGAGCAAGAGAAAAGTTAAAAAAACAAAAGGAAGCTAATAGTTTTATATATCTGCCTACAGGGTGGAGATTCAGTTTTTGCCCACCAAAATGAGAACTAGATTAGAAAATGGACGGTGTTTGTTCATCAGCTCAATTATAAAACTATTCATATTCCATTTACACATCTCTTTGTAAATGTTCTATTGAACATTCAGTACGCATTTTACTTTCACGTAATAATATGTGATGAGGTCACCAATTGTCCTCTTCCCCTGAGATTTAACTCATCAATCCATATCCAAGATGTAAATAAAGCTTTGGAACTGAATAGGCAGAAGTTCTAAAGAATGTAGTTTAGTGATCTGTGAAAATGCGTGAAGCAGATCATGCTGTCTATATAAAAATAAAAGCATAGTGTGCCTCAAATGACAAAAAGATGATCCATCACTTATTCCTTCTTAAACTAGTTCTAAATGACTTGACAGGCTTTGCTGATTTCATTTTTCCATTTTAACTCGTTATATTTAAAGTTACATGACACTAACATAGAATCCTTCAAGAGAATAGTACTGAATAGAGTCACAATTTAAAATGTAAGCTCCCTAACTTTTTAAATTATCTGAAATAAAAGCATGGAAAATGTGATTCTTTTGCTGGGTGAAGACAGAGGGGGGAACAAAGTGAGCCAAATGGTCCATGCATCCTAAGGCATGATGACACTTCCCTAATGGACTTCAGTGCACAGAAAAGTAATTAATTATGTGAAGAAGGCATTGCCAAGGTTAGAACTGAGGTCTTTGGTTTTTAATGGAAATGTTCCGTGCTTGAACTAAAAGAACAACTTCCCTAGCTCAAGCATTAGGGCATCTGTCATACTTAACTCAGAATAGTTCAGAAGTTCAGTAAAATATCAGATAGGGTTCAGCACTTTTATTTCTCAGGGTATTAAAACTATATATAATAAGGAAAAGAAGGGGGTTATGATGAACTACTCGTGGGTGGAACATCAAAGAAGTTAAACTTAGAATTTTTGAAATCTAAGGAAAAAAATTTCCCCCTGTTATAGCTATTTCTTTTTGCAGGATTTTTGTTGCTGTTGTCATGTGTGTACTTTTGAAGACATTGAAGTAAAAGATAAGCAAATACATAAGGAAAATTCATAAGTTGCACCAGAAGGAAGAAGGCATGAATATATTTCATTGCTTAATTTAATAAACCAGATTAATGTGCTCCTGTATTTTAGGGGGGTGGAATTCCTGGAGAAAGTGTTGACAGGTAAAAGTGGAATCTTTGGGGGAGCAGCTGACGGTTAGATTGGAGCCTTTCTCTGTGGCTGTTTGTGGAAGACCACATCTTCCTGAGGGTGGGTGAAATGGCTTTGCAGTGGACGAGGGCCTTAGGAGGGAAGTAGGAGGGAACAGATTCCTGGGAAAAGCACACACAGTGCTTCAGGGGGCCAAATGCACGCACCCAAAGACTGGATTTC